>JAJJWW010012583.1:0-190008 GCA_023531295.1 Papaver armeniacum
GAATGCATTTTGGCAACTAAAATTGACAACTAACTTGACATACCAACGCTAGTGGGTTCAACTGAGCAATGCTCTAACACAGGACTCCAACTATTCTCTTGTAGTTGCGTGTTCGATCTTTCCGATTCTATCGTATTGAGTATAATGAAATAATTGACTCGAGATTAATTTCTCCGATAGGCAAGATAAAAGTAATCACAAACATCTTCGTCTCATCGTTTGTGATTCCACAATATCTTGTTTAGCTAGTGATTAATATTATTGTGAGGTGATTGATAATACTAAGGCATTTCTTCGGGAATATAAGTCAGGTTATCAATTGGTTCCTATTCACCTTGATTTATCAAAAGACGAACAAAAAATCTTGGTATTTAAAAGGAGACGATTTATTCAATCTATAGAATTTTCGTGTGAGACAAATATGTTTATCAAGTCTTGGCTTTGGGTCGTAGCAACTCTTGGTTTTGGGTGAGATCAACTAAAGGGAATCAGTGCGTAGTATCCTGGGATCGGAGACGTAAGAAACGCAAGCTGTACCTTGAATCGGTATGAGATTGATTAGGGTTCAACCATAGTCCATTCGAAGTTAATTGGTAGTAGGCCAGAGTGCGTAGCGGCTAATACAAAGTGTGGTGTTCAACGGACTAGGTCCCCGGGGTTTTTCCGCATTTTGCGGTTTCCTCATTAACAAAATTCTGGTGTCTGTGTGATAAGTGCATATTTCATATATATATTTAGTATCAATTCCATGCTAGTATTTGTTGGTTTTCTTGCAAATTATTGTATATTACGCTTGTTTTCTCTTATTTGTGTTTTATTAGGAAAAATCATCCAAAAGAAGTGAATTGGCACTAAATTGTGCAATAAAAGAAGCTAGCTACAAGTGGATAAGGGCCAAAGACCAAGTGAAACTCGTTCAAGTATAAGATTTCTACTTTTCATTATGTAGAGGACGAGAAGACGAAGGCAATGGCGAAAGAAAAAAGTCATTCTGAGTGTGTATGAAGAAGTTATGAGCAAAACAAGAACTTGGAAGACTAAAAAGGGCTAAATGGTCATTTCAAAGAGAAGTGTTATTGGCATCCTTGCGATCGTTAAGGGAACTTCTGTTAAGGGCAGTCAAGCTCAAAGGAACTGCTAAAGGAAGCTCGGCATTTTACAAAGGGGGAAGCAAGAATTCAAACACTACCAAAGGCACATGGTTTATTACCCAGGGCACTTCATCTTCCCTATTCCTAAACAGAACACAGGAAATGGGAGACATAACTTGATGATCATGATAATCAGAACGGTGATGGATCTTGATTAACAGTTAAATTCGAATTTAAATATATCACTAGGTTCCTGAGGATGATATAAAGCTTGGGCATATTCCTGATGTTAAATCAGAGGGATCGAAATTCAGGGAGCTGTAGATAGAGACTCGAATGTTGTTGCTGCCATTATCGGATGAAGCTGGAGCTGTGATGATGGCAGAGATGAAGAGTTTGCGGTAGAACATAAGATGGAGCTACAGTTGATAGAGAAGAGATGGAGGAGTTCGAATGGGCTATTTGTTGTTGCCAGGTGATGGTCGGCGGGGAGATGATATTCGATTGTGGTTTATCTGGAAACTAAAAAGACCGAGGAGGAAGCTTATAATTGATCGGTTGTCGAAGGAGGAACTCGAGTTGAAGAGAACAACGATTGATGGGTGTTGGATACTCGAAGAACAGAGAAGAAGAAGAATGGCCGATATTGGCAGGGATGAGTGAAAGATAGACGCTGTGATGATTTGGATATGGATGGAAGTCGAAAGCGAGAGACATGATTGGCTGAGGTCGATGACTCTTGCCATTTGCCGATGAAGAATGATGACATCATCGGAGGGACCCATCCAATACGTGCAGCAGAGTGGAAGAAGGAAATAGCGAGCACGTGGTGGGGCAGGTTTCGGTAATTCTCAGAAGGGTAAACACAAGCTTGACGCGTTTTGGAGATTAGTGATGATTGTGTGTATTGTGGAGCATCAAAGATGGATAGATCGATAGTGCAGATGAAGAAACAAGAATTCCATAGAGGATCAAACGGATCAGAAGCCATACGCAAGCTAATAGAATGCACCAGACCGCACCCAATTACCGGCACATATTTGGGATAAACTCCAACGACTTTTGTTGTCTATCATGTACGAGTTTTGAGGATCGACTAGGGTATTTGAAGGCTATAAATAGCTCCCAAACCCAAGAAGAAGGGAATCACGTCTTCTTTTATTATTCCTTTTGTAGCTAGAGACAAAAACAGATAGAGAAATAAAGTCTTGCTCACGGCTTTTCTTGTGAGCTTTTATATTTAGTTTCAATTTCTTTCTTATTTATTTAATTATCATTACTTTTTAGCTATGAGTAGCTAAACTTCTTATTGATTAGGGATGATTTCAAAGTCTGAACAATGAAGCTTTAATTTCTTAAACCAAGTTTATTTCAAGTTTTATTTTATTGTTGATTATCTTTATTATTTTTAATGTTTAAGAATATTGAGGGGTTAGTTAAAGTGATCAATTAAATTAACCAATCAATATTTCTTCTACTAGTTTAGGGTTGTGTGATACGTGTAATTATCACATCGACTCTTTACACAAGTAGTAAATCGCAAAGAGCTGACAGAGGATTCTGTTAAGCAAATTGTGTATAAAGATAACACTAGTAAGCGGGCGAGCCTATCGTCCGATGCTAGGATCCTTTGATTCCAGAGAGTGTAAATCATTCGGTTAATCTACACCTTGAGAGCTTATTCTTGGTGGGTTAGTTGGATAGAAACTGGTAGTCGAGCGCTTCCGTATCCAGTGACAACAGGAATCCGGGGGATAGCAGAGCTTATTGTTATTATATGGTTGGTAACAATATAAATTCAACAATAAATAAACTTGTATTCAATTAAGTTTCAGTTTAGTGACGGCGAAGGATTCCCTAGTCATCTTTCTCCTTATAATTTACAACAAATCTTTTATATTTTCTTTTGTCAATTACTTTGATTTAAAATCTAAAAACCCCCCTTTCGGTTACTTTATAACAACTAAAACTCCCTGCTCTTCGTGGGAACGAAATCCTTGCCATTATATTACTAGTTAATAGTGTGGAAAGAAGTAAATTAATTTGCTTTGTAAACGACGCGCATCAAATTTTGGCGCATTGCATTTGTGAGCGATCGGTAGCTTTAGTTGTTTCTTTTAATTTTATTTTGTTTTTAGTTATTTCTTTTTAGCTTTTAATTCTCGTTTTCTAGATTTTGGTTTCAGGTACTTAATCTCTTGCACCGAAAGATTGGGATTATCTGAGGTGCGAAATTCAAACCCGTAAAGGAACGGTACTTCAAGCGCGTCAGCAGTTACAACTAGAACCATCTACAGAAGAGATGGTTAATACAGACGACGAGATAGATCCACCACCACTTTCAGAGAGGAAGACGTTGAGAGATTTAGCATCACCATGTTTAGACTCTCAACCGTTCTGTATTACTCTGACTGACATAGTGGAACTCGAGTCAAATCTTTTTCATTGGCTTCCGAAGTTCAAGGGATTACCGGGTGAAGATCCAAATCGACATCTGCAGCAGTTTGAGAATGCAGTAAGAAGTTTGAGAAAGGGTTAGGATGATGATGATACAACTTTTCTACAAGCTTTTCCATTCTCACTGGTGACCAAGCAGAATCATGGTTATATTATCTCCCTTCCGGAAGTATTACCACATGGATCAGAATGAAAAAGTTGTTTTTAGAGAAGTATTTTCCTGCTTCAAAAGTTGCAGCTATTCGTAAGGAGATCAGTGGAATTGTGCAGATTACTGGAGAATCTTTGTATGAATATTGGGAAAGGTACAAGAAATTATTGGCGAGCTGCCCACACCATCATATACCACCACAAATAATCATCACACACTTCTATAAGGGGTTACTACTGCATGATAGACACTTGATTGATCTTTTGCTAGTCTTGGTGCATTGGCTAATAAAACTATAGATGAGGTTACTAGTCTGATTGAGAGCATGGCTGCAAATACGCAGCAATTTTATACTAGAGATTCATCAACGGTTAGAAGAGTTAGTGAGATGGGAGCATCACATATGGAGCAACGAATGGGTAATGTGGAAAAGATGGTCCAACGGATAGCTTCTGCAGTTGTTCCTACATATGAAAATGATGTTGAGGTGAATGTTATTTTCCTAATCAAAGGCCAAAGTACGACCCATATTCCAACACTTATAATCCAGGTTGGAAAGATCACCCAAATTTCAGTTATGCAAACAAGCAAGCTGCATCTCCTAATCCATATGCGAGACAAGGTGGTTTTCAACAACAACAATTCCAGCAGCCTCAACAACCTCATAATCAAGGTTCAAATCTCGAGGATTTACTTAAAACTTACATGCAGAAACAAGATATTATTCTTCAAAGACAGGATATGGCGATAAAGGACATTCAGACACAAATGGGTCAATTAGCCACTTCCGTAGGTAAGTTAGAAGCACATGCAGCTGGAAAACTACCATCTCAAACTTTTGTAAACCCAAGAGAGCACATTAATGCCGTAACTCTAATAAGTGGAAGACAAACTGAAGAGCCAAAGCAACAACAAGTGGTTAATAACGACATCGAAAAGGAAGTAGAGGAGGAAATCGTCCCAAAGGAAAAGCCAACCTCCACTGGCCAACCTAAGGACACGATTCCCACCTTTACCACATCACCTCCTTTCCCTAGTCGTTTTGCCAAGTGTTTATGGGTAAAAATCGTTTCCGCCGATTTTGGTAAATTCGGTAAGTGAGTGAGAAACTGGTTTAAACCCTAAACAAATATGCTGCACGTGAGCACTTTCTAGATTCGAGAGATCAATCTTCGTACAAGTCCGGCCTAAACCAAGAAATGGCCGTTCCAGACTTGCTTCGGTCACAAAGTGGAGGAGAAGGGTTGATTTGGGAGAAAGCAAAGAAAGGTGTTGAGACCGAGAATAGTGCAGGAGAGTAGTGTCTCGACTTGTATCAGAAAGTGAAAGCTTAGGAAGCTTGGAAGAGATGAAAGCTTTTTGGAGAGCTTGCAAAGTTTTCTTTTCTGAGAGTGTTGTATTTTCTCCTGACCGAGACTTGTTCTCACGGTGGAAATAGGTAAGACATATTTATACAAGTCGAGATTGGGGAAACGTACCACTGGCCTCATGAAGGAAGAGAGTAAAGGGTGAAATAATGGGAGGAGGTGGTAACCGCATGGTGTTTATGGGTGAAAACGTTTTCACCATTATTTCCTCATTTATTTGACGCTTTATTCCTATTCACGCTTTCTTAATGTGAGCGTAGTGTACATTTGCATCTTTGTGACCGCCAAACCAAAACCCTAGAAAGCATCCCCAGTTTGTGTTGATGTCTCAGTGTTGGTTGCACCTCGAGTGCAAGTGGCACTGCTAGTGGCGCGTGTGGCATGTGCGGAATGCCTTTGTTGCGAGGTTGCACCTTGAGTGCAAGTGGAAATGCGAGAAGGCGCTAGTGGCGTGTGTGGCATGTGCCAATGGCATGTGCGGAATGCCTTGGTGGTAGGTTGTATGTTGAGTGTAAGTGGCAATGCCAGAGCTGCTAGTGGCGTGTGTGGCAAGTGCCAATGGCGTGTGCGGAATGCCTTGGTGGTAGGTTGCATGGTAGGCCTTGGAATGGGTATAAAATTAAGCCTACTTGTAATAAACCGCAAGTGCACGGCGTCTATCGGAGACGCGGCAAGTACGGGTCGAACCACGAGAGACTTGTGGTGCTTAAGTGTGATCTAAGGCTGCTTAACCGAATTCTAAGTGAGTGACAAAGTAACAACGGGGTTTTGTGCCGATACGGCTAATGTTGAAATGTGACCCTAAGCTAAGGCAATGAAGTGAATTGTAACAAATCGGAAGCTACCGGGGTGGTGAATCCACCTCCACCCTCATGCTCAGTCAATGTATCTAAGTTATGCTTTTGTGCCTTCCTTTGAAGGTCTAAAATGGATGCTTGATAACTAAATTTGCTAACAATCCCCTAGTATGAAATTTGTCTTCTGCAAAGATCAACTCATGTGCTTGTAAACATCATCAATCAATCACTAATCCTAAACATATGATAAATCAGCAAAAACATAGCTAAAGATAAGTATGCTTAACATGAAGAGCGGGGGTTTCATCAAACACCCGGAAGATTTAATTAAAACATAATTGGAACAATTTAAACTATAAATTAACCCTAAACGGTGCTCAGCTAGCCAGGCATAAACCCTAACACACATGACTTCACTCAATTTATACATGCAAAAATATCAAACCCTAATTTCTTCAAAATCGAAACAAAACAAAATGAGAGTCAAACCCCATCTCGAAATTGCCTCCGAATCGCTTGTTCATTGGTCTCCTCTGCTCCTCCGGGCTACGATGCGTTGGCTCTGCTCCCTACTCGATTTACCTAACCTAACTCTTTATATCTCTCACATAGCTTCTAAAGAAGAAACTATGAGTGAGATAGAAAGCCTTAGGAGGTGATGGCGGAGATGTTTGTTGTTGCGGTGGTGTCGGCGGCCGGGCGGGAGATGGTTTGGTCGGGTGGAGGAGATGGGGAGGCAGAGCTCTGCTGGTGTTGTCGGGTGAGGAAGAAGAGAAATGAATTAGGTTTTGGGTGAAGGGAGTTTATATAGGGGCTATCTTTGTGAAGCGGGTGCATCAAGATTTGATGTGAGTGGTGCAAATGGCGTCGGATGCGTGGGAGAGATCGAACGACTCAAGATATAAGCTGGTGATTCTAACATGTTGAGCGAAGTACGGCGAAGTTCGATGTACATGAAGGAGCGACCATCGGATCTAGGCGGAGCAAATCTAATGGCTCAAAGGATACGGGCTTGGATCCGGGTCGTGGGTCGGAGATGGATAGCTTGAGCCCATGTCTTGTGTTGGGTTGCAACCGTTGCATGCGCGGGCTTTGGCTTTCTCGCTCCATAGATGCTCGACTCCAATTCTTCGCTCTTTGGGCTCTCAGTTTCTCCGAGCTTCATTTATTACCTAAAAACACAAAATTAATTAATACAAATATTTATTCTTGAAAACAAAGAAAACACGAATGCGGGATAATATCGATTTCTAAGCGCAAAAGATGAGTAAAATGCCAATAAAAAGGTGTATAAATATGCACTATTTAGCACTCATCATTGCACGGTTTGCAAGTTAGGTGTAGGATCAGAATATCACGACATCAATACTTCGCGAGATTAATAAACGCTGCAACATTGCGAAGGTGTCGCAGGAAAGTAAAATAAATGACGCAATGAATGACGACAGCTAGAACATGAGGAAGATGTGAAAATCTGGTGAAGGTTAATAGTGTCGCGAGGATGAACACTTATACACTTGCGACACTTCGCGAGTTATTCCCGAAAATAAAGGACAACTTAGCTGTCATCCACTATGTAATACCCTATATAAAGGGTTGAGTAAGTCTGTTGAAAGAGAGGTCTTTTTGAATGGTTAAGCAAGTCATTAGGAGAGAGAAAATTTGGAGTGATTGTAATTCTTTGGCTCTGTTCTATCTTCCTTTGTAAACATTTCAAGAAAATCATCAATAAAATAGATAGTTATTCATCTTCAAATGGATTAGTTGAGTAAATTTTAGTGAGGGGTGTAGTGTGGGATTTCCTGCAACTACATATGCGCTAAGCTTGAGGAATTTAGTAGAAGATCAACCTTGTGAATTGAAAGAATCGGGAGTAATAAGAAAGAAATTTCGAATAATTTTCAACAATTTACTAAAATTGAGAAATGGCTAGAAGAAGGAATGCGTCAGAACAACCAACAATTGTAAGGAGAAGCGGGAGATTAGTTGGAGAAAGGAGAAATGAAGTAGGTGAACCATCAAGAATGAACGCAAGAGATAGAGAAGAAGATCCAATTCAACCACCAATTCAACCAGCACCGAATAGAGTAATAGATTATGATAGAGTGAGCGTGCATACATGGAGATCAGATTCTATGGAAGAAAGAAGAAGTGCAACAATTGATAAATAATGGACAAGAGGAGAGAAATCACGAAGAAATGGGAGAAACAGCTCATAGAAATGAAGAAATCGTAGCATTAGAAACGTTTAGACAAACAATACATGAAGAAAGGCGATTAGAAGCGGAAGAACGCGCAAATTTAACAAGGCAAAACCATGAGTTAAGAATGAAAAATATGAGGTTGCAGAATAGGAGGTCGAGAAGTAATACCAGATCAAGACCAAGATCGGTTAGAGATGATAGGAAGAGAATATTACCTGTAGAAAATGTTAATGAAGAAAATCTAGAAAGAGAGCTAAATCTCGGTGAAGGATCTTTGCGAAAGAAGGAAGTGGTGTGTATTCCACGTCCAGAGATTTTGAGAATGACCAAAATAATGGAAATCAAGGAAATAGGCAGTGAGAATGGTCCAATTGATGAAGAAAATCGGGGAAGAAGAAGGAAGAAGAATCTGCATGGGAGAGAAACACGGAGAAACAAAAGGAGATTGAAGGTGACATCGAAAAGCATTATATTGAACAAGCGCGTCTAGCTTGCGAAAGGGAAAGATTAAGAGTAGAAATGGAAGAACGGGAATTTGAGGAAGCAATTCGGCAGAATAATCATGACAATCGAGAAAGAAGGCGCGAGCAAAATCGCAACAATGGAAATATCAATGAAGAGTATGAAAGAATACAAAGGAGAGCTGATAGACAACCAAGAAGAGAAAATGATAGATACAATGGTGTGCGAATCCATGAACGAGATGGAGGAGAAAGTCGCAAGAGAAAGAAAGAAGAAAATCTTGAACAAGAAAATCAAGATAGACATGAACGCGAAGAGAGAGAGGCAGAGCTAAAAGACCAATAAATTCGAACCCTGATGTAAATGAACAAATCTTAAGAGAGTTGGCAGAGATGAGAGGAATGTTGAACAATAGAAGAGGAGGAGGAAGAAGACAATTGGATGAGGCAATCGAAGAAGCTGCGAAAAACCCCTTTACACTAGAGGTGCAGTTAGGAGGAATACCCCCAAAGTGCAATTTACCTTCATTAACAAGCATTTTTGATGGAACAACTTGCGCAATACAACACATCAAAGCGTATGTAAGATGTATGTTACAGTGGGAAAATCATGACGCTATATTGTGCAAATATTTAGCATCAAGTTTAACGGAGAGAAGCACTTGAAATGGTTTGAGGGTTTACCAAGAAACACCATCACGTCATTCAACCATTTACAAGCTATATTTTTAGGGGCATACATAAGTAACAACTCCTGCGACCAGGGAATTGAAGATGTATTTGGGCTGAAACAAAGAGTTGGCGAAAGTTTAAGACACTTAACTGTGAGATGGAAGATGATGTGTAGCGAGATGGCTGGAAGAGTGGATGAAAGATATCTCATTTTATCATTTATAAACGCTATGTTCGCAACCAATTTGCTATATATTCAAATTTTTAGAGTCAAGAATACAATCACGATGACGGAGCTGCGAGAACTTTAAGAGGAATATATTGCTCTAGAGGAAAGACAAAATGAGATGGAATCATACCCAGTTGCGAATACAAATCCAAATGCTGCGAATGCAAGCTTATTACCCAAATTGATAAATACAATAGAGAGCACTTCGCAAGGGCAACAAGAAAAGATAATAGATGATGGGCAGCCAAAGATGGTAGCTATGGGAAGTCGTGATCAGGAAGAATATGAAAGAGAAATGAACTATTACAAAAGTGGCGGCAATAACAAAATTCAAAGACTTGATCATCCGCAAGAAACTTATGGAGGTCGAGGGCAGAATTATCATGGAGGGCAGCGAAGTCACAGAGTAGTATGGGAGGAGATCAAAATGCCACCATTAAATGCTAGTGTTGAAAAAATATGGGAAGCTATACTCTTGATGGAAAACATACCTGCGCCATGGAATATGGGGAATGAGCCACCACCAAGTGATAGAAGTCACGATTTCCGCTCTTACCACCGCTTTCATGGACACTTAACAAATGACTGCAGAAATATAAAAAGAATCATCCTCAGAATGATTGACCAAGGAAATCTGAGTCATTTTCTGAAAAGTGAAGAGAAGGTTCAGCCATTACCACCCACGCTAGAAATGCACAAAACAAATTCAGAAAGGGGAAAGAAACATTCGTAATAGAAGTTGGATCGAAAGCTAAAAATTTGTTTTGAATGGTGCAGAGGCAGAGAGCATTATGAGCAAAAAGTGTAAGAAATGAATAATCGTCAAAAAGCAATAACAAAAGCTTGTTAAGGGTAAGAGGAAGAAAAAATAATTGAAGAAGAAATATGCGAGGATCTCGCCATCAAGAATGTATGACAATTTGATTGAAGAATTAAAAAACAAAAATGATTAAACAATGTAAGATTGTGCGATAGCTTCGCAAACAAAATGAATGATTGAATAAATTAACAAAAATAAAAGAGTGAGTGAATGGGACGAACCTTTATGGCGTACACCCTAGTTCGCGAATGATATTTCGCAAGAGGCAAATGTAAGACCTAAAGTGCGTCATATAAGGGGTATCTCTTGACATGGCTCGGTGAAAAGGTTACACCGCTCCTGGAACCTCGAGTCATGGAGATTTGGGGCCCATGAAAGCCTATCAAGGAGAGAGACCTTGGATTTCCAACTATATATATAAGGTTATACCCTGGTTGGGCCCGAGGGTCTCTTCCAAGGAGTCGATGTATGCTCAAGGCGCAAGGGGTACACGGTTGAACCAAGAGTGCCAGGGCATTTGAAGTGTCTCGGCCATTCTTGGTAAGTCTTGGTATATCTGCACTCGGCCCGAAGAAAACTCCACTTAGGGTGCAGTCTCGTAACCATAAACCATATAGGTATAAGGGATAAGAGGCTGCGAAAATAACTGGTTATTGTTAAGACCGGATGGGAGGAGCTAGTCTTGTATGGCCGATGTACGCCTCCTTGAAGGGGCAACCAGGGAGAAGATAAGGGTGGCACCCTCCATTATGGAGCTGATAAGTGTCAAAAGACGCAAATGTCATGAGACTTTATTTTCGCAAGGAAATTTAGGCTTGTCATATTTGTGCGATGATCCTGTAGAGGCAATAATACTAACGCAAGGGTAAGACGAGATCAATGGGTTTTTGCATGAAAATGTAAAAACGTCCTGCGATTTAAATCGCGAAGACGGCAATGTCATGGGATTTTATTCGCAAGAGTATTTAAGCCTGTGTCATATTGTCGCAAATAAAATATCCTGCAGAGGTAAAAATACTTAAGAAATTATAAGACAAGGTCAATGGGTCATTACATGAAAATGTAAAGGCGTCCTGCGATTTTGTCGCAACGAGGGTGGCGAAATAAGACCTTTAATTAGGAAGGCAAAATAAGACCACACGAAGAAATGAGAAGGCAAGATCAATAGATTTCTTCATTTGTGAAGACATCCTGCGATCTTGTCGCAATGATGAATTTCAACATAAATAAAGATATAGCCATACAAAACATTGAGGAAGCAAATAAGCTTGCGAAAACGATTATATTTCTTCATAAAGTTACCAACAATAAGGCTAAAATTCAGAGATTTCATTACTCGAGAGATAATTGGTCAAATCTCTCATTTGAAAATAAATAACGAGAGGCAAGTATGGGAATGAGTAGGATAAAATCTTGTAATTCATTTCCACATGATAGATTTATGTATTCATAATGCTGGTCAGTTGAGTTACAAAGAAGAATTTCTTGATTAATATGCGCAAGTAAAGAAAACAAAGATTGAATTCATATTTAACAATCCAAGAAATTTACAATGAGGGGTTATGGAAATAGAAGATTAAAAGGGTATATATATACAGATATCACAAGAAGCAAAAGAAGAAAAAGAAATTATTTCTTTGAGGATTCTTCTTCTTTGTCAGATTCTTCAATTCCATCGTTCTTTTCGCCAGAATCTTCTTCTTCGCTAGCTTCACTATCAGAGACATCCGAGAAAGGCATATCTTCAGGAATATCATCGCGAAGACAAGGATATGAACTAAGAGGAATGCGGTGATCATTGCAAACTGTTTCAATAGTTTGATTGCGAAAACGAACAGCATCGTTATTAAAATTCGCTACTGTAGCTTGCAGTTGTTTCTTCAACTTGGAATATTTGATGTCGCGAAGAGAAAGGCCATTTGCGAGCTGTTCTTTTTCAGATTCAAGTTCTTCAATCCTTGTATGAAATCTCCTCTCGGCTTCTGCAAAACAAGTGACAATAAATTAATACCAATACTGAAGAAGAAAGGAGTAATAAAGTAAAAAGGAATAATAAACAACCTTCTCTGTCAGATATCATATCTTTAACCAAAGGCAGTATGTTCGGCATGAAGGCTAACATCAACACCTAAGTTATTCCGGCATTATCTTCGCAGCCCAAGCGAATTCATCATCATTATTTATAAGGAGAAGCGAACGAATTTGATCTTCTCGCTCATTAAGTATGGCATTCGACGAATAGATTCATCTCGTTCAATTTGTACTTCGAGAAGAGATTTTGAAATTTTGCTAATGCTTGTGCACCTTTATTAGCAATGCGGTCTTTATCATCTATAAGGCCACTAATTTTCTTCCTTAAAGTTTTGGTTTTCTTATGTGAATCAAGATACATTTGTTTAAATCGGTTGGCTAAACATAAACTAGATCTATGCTCAATCTCTAAGAGACGATATTTGGCTTGAAGTTCATTTAATGGAAAGGAATCAACTTTGTTTGACGAACTACTTAAAGATTCGTTGAGATGAGTGAGAAGAACATCATTATCCATAGGCTCGGGAAATGAATGGAGAAGAATGGCTTCTTCAGAGAGATTATATATGTCTCTGCGAAAATAATAAATCAGGCAAAGAAAAGCGAGATGACAAAATAAAGACGACTTGAAGAGTAAAATTTTTATACCATAAAGTTGTTGATTTGCACTTTGAAGAGTAGATATTTTAGTCTTCTCGAAAGCGAGACTCAACTTCCAACTGTTGAATTCTTTCATCTTTCTTGCGAGATATCGCAACTTCGATTTCTAGTTCTTGGATCTTCTCTTTGAGTTGGAGATTTTTCTTTTCAAGGTTGTCGCGTCTTTTCTCAAGGTCTGAGGCAACAACAAAAGAAGCTCTTCCAGACTATAAAAGAAAGTAAAGAAATGGTTAAGATAAATTTTACAATCGAAGTTACAAAGAAACAAAGGAATATGAACATACCAAAGCATTGAGAGCATGTAAAAGCTAGAAGTCATTGTTCGGGAAACTCCGCGAAAAGATTCATTGTCCTCTAACAGCGGGGCATCGCAGATTTTAGCGAGAGCTTCGCAAGTAGCAGATAAATTATCATCTCCCAATCCTTGCATAGAATCGGAGAAGATACTAGACAATTGCGCCATAGCAGAAGTAACCGAGTGATTCTCCTTCGCAGAAGAAGTACCAACCTCATTTTCATCCTCATGAGCTCTCTTGGTTTGGGAATTAGAATGGTAAGAAGGTTGGATTTTCCGTTTTTAGAAGATGGACCGGAAGATTTATCCTTGCGAGAAGTGATTTTATTCTTGCCTTTAACCTTGTGCACTTCAACTTCTTCAACGTTAATCTTCACACACGAATAAAGATAAGAAAACAGAGGCAACAATATTGTTTAAAATAATAAAAGAAAATTTTCTTACTTCATCCGTGATCGATCGGAGTATCGCCAGGGTACTCGCCTTTGGGTTTCTTTTATAACTCTTCCTCAGTTTGTCAACCTGTAAACTTTGCAAATTCGGTAAATATAAGAAGAAGGGAATATCGCAAAAGCAAAACCTGAAATAGGAATATACCTCTTTTGCCTTCTCGGGCCACTTAAATTCCCAAGGATGATAGTTTGCGAGATCCGTGAGGATTACGTGTGAACTGCGATATAGGGTCCATTCAAAAATAAAGGAACAACCCACCATTTCTCATCTTTGGAATGACGAGGAGTACTATTGTTGCCCGAGTGCCAATCAATATCGTGCATAAGCAGCTTGTCATCGGGAATATTATCTTTTCTTTTCAACCTAGCACCCCAGCGAGATTTATCATTTCTCATATTTATTACTTTATAATTTTCAAAAAAGTTTTCCACGGTATACTTCTCAGCGACTATTTCTAAGTTTGCGAATCTAGGATCCTTGACATCATCAGAATATAAAGATCATTTACCAGCGCCACGGTTGACGAATTCAAGCATCAGACGGATGCAGTCGCCGCTCAATTGATAAATAGCTCACGAGAATTTCTCATGAGCAAGAATTTCATAGAATAATGGTATCTCGGGATTGTATAGAGGAATGGGAAGGCCTGCGAGAAGTTGACCTAGCGAGACTATGATTTTCTGATCATCACACTGATGATCAGAAAACAGTTTTGCAGAGAGAATAGACGAAGATTCTTGATCAGGAATGGTTGATAAAGTGAAACCCTTCTCCTACAAATTCTTTTGAACTTCATTGAAAAGGGGTTTATATGTACGACCAAGTGAAGTCATTATTAGAGTATGGGAATGAATGGAGAATTGAAGATTGAGAGAAAGAAAAAAGGGGAGATTTACAGTAGCAGAAGCGTAAATTACGGAGGAAGAAAGTTGAAGGAAAGTTGCAGAGGGAAAATAAAAGAGAAAAAGAGAAGGGTAAGAAAACTATATATAGAGAGGAAAAACCTCGAGAAAACAAATGCATTTAATGCGAGATGGGACGTGAATGGTCAAGAATAAACGGTTGAAAGAGACGTGTCAAGAAAAGAGTGGAAGAGGAAACACCTGTAATAAATTCCGTACATGAATAAAACAGATAAAAATGAACAATTACGAGATAAAGATGAGCAATTGCGGCACTTCAAAATGTTGGAAGATGAGCAATTGCGGCATCTCAAAATATTGGTTCTCATGACATTCTCTCCTTCGCAGAGAAGACATGAGAAGAGGCAAGATGTAGGATCAGAATACCACGACATCAATACTTCGCGAGATTAATAAACGACTGACATTGCGAAGGTGTCGCAGAAAGTAAAATAAATGACGCAATGAATGACGACAGCAGAACATGAGGAAGATGTGAAAATCGGCGAAGGTTAAGAGTGTCGCGAGGATGAACACTTATACACTTGCGACACTTCGCGAGTTATTCCCGAAAATAAAGGACAACTTATTTGTCATCCACTATGTAATACCCTATATAAAGGGTTGAGTAAGTCTGTTGAAAGAGAGGTATTTTTGAATGGTTAAGCAAGTCATTAGGAGAGAGAAAATTTGGAGTGATTGTAATTTCTTTGGCTCTGTTCTATCTTCCTTTGTAAACATTTCAAGAAAATCATCAATAAAATAGATAGTTATTCATCTTCAAATGGATTAGTTGAGTAAATTTTAGTGAGGGGTGTAGTGTGGGATTTCCTGCAACTACATTAGGCTACCAGCGTGCGTGTTTGGCACGTTTCAATGGCACGCATGGCCATTAGGGCTATGTCCTGGTAAGAAAAGCTACTAGCGATGCATGTTGGCATGTGCCAATGGCATCCGTGGCCAATTTGGGTCACGACCTGGTAGGAAAAGCTACCAGCTGAGCGTGTTGGCATGTGCCAATGGCATGCGTGGCCAATTTGGGTCACGGCCTGGTAGGAAAAGCTACAAATGAGCGTGTTGGCATGTGCCAATGGCATGCGTGGCCAATTTGGGTCACGGCCGGTAGGAAAAGCTACGTGAGCGTGTTGGCATGTGCCAATGGCATGCGTGGCCAATTTGGGTAACGGCCTGGTAGGAAAAGCTACCTCCTAGCGTGTTGGCATGTGCCAATGGCATGCGTGGCCAATTTGGTCACGACCTGGTAGGAAAACTACCAAATGAGCGTGTTGGCATGTGCCAATGGCATGCGTGGCCAATTTAGGTCACGACACAGTAGGAAAAGCTACCGGTGAGCGTGTTGGCATGTGCCAATGGTATCGTGGACAATTTGGGTCACGGCACTGGTAGTAAAAGCTACCAATGAGCGTGTTGGCATGTGCCAATGGCATGTGTGGCCAATTTGAGTCACGACACTGGTAGGAAAAGCTACCAGCGAGCGTGTTGGCATGTGCCAATGGCATGCGTGGCCAATTTGGGTCTGCCTGGTAGGAAAAGCTACCAGCGAGCGTGTTGGCATGTCCCAATGGCATACGTGGCCAATTTGGGTCACGGCCTGGTAGGAAAAGCTACCAGAGCGTGTTGGCATGTGCCAATGGCATGCGTGGCCAATTTGGGTCACGACACGGTAGGAAAAGCTACCCAATGAGCGTGTTGGCATGTGCCAATGGCATGCGTGGCCAATTTGGCCTAGGTTGCACAGTTTGCAAGCCTAGGCGCAGGCGCTACTTTGGCATGGGCGGCTAGGGGCAAGGTAATGGTGTTTGGCTAGGCGTGGCGTGACTAGCGTAGCTAGGGCCAAGGCAGAGTGTGTTTGGCATGGCGCGGCTAGCTTGGGCTAGGTGTGGCTGGCATGATTTGCCATTGGCACGGAGGTGCGGCTAGCATGGTTGGCATGCTTTGGCGCGTTTGGTGTGACTAGCATAGCTAGGGACAAGGCGTGAGCACGTTTGGCATGGCGCGGCTAGCTTGGGCTAGGTGTGGCCGGCATGATTTTCCATTGGCACGGAGGTGCGGCTAGCATGGTTGGCATGCTTTGGCGCGTTTGGTGTGGTGGCATGATTTGCCATTGGCACGAGAGGTGCGTCTAGCTTGGGCTAGGTGTGGATGGCATGATTTGCCATTGGCCGCGGAGGTGCGGCTAGTATGGTTGGCATGCTTTGGCGCGTTTGGTGTGGTGGCATGATTTGCCATTGGCACGAGAGGTGCGGCTAGCTTGGGCTAGGTGTGGTGGCATGATTTGCCATTGGCACGGAGGTGCGGCTAGCATGGTTGGCATGCTTTGGCGCACTTGGTGTGACTAGCATAGCTAGGGCCAAGGCGAGTGCGTTTGGCATGGCGCGGCTAGCTTGGGCTAGGTGTGGTGGCATGATTTGCCATTGGCACGGAGGAATTAGGGTTTTGTTCGTTGTAACCCTAATTTGAAAAAAATACCCCTATTAATTACTTGACTACATGCATTAAATGTTCTAATAAATGTGTCAGCGGTGACATTAGGTTATTTGGGGTTTTACGATTTTACCCTTTGTTTAAAAACCACCATCAACATTAAGTCCCCTGCTAGCTCGGAACAGGAGCTTTGTTGCGAGGTAAGCATAAGATGGTGACAAACTATCGTGATAAATCGTAAAAGAGAATTGAGGAGGCTTGTCTGACCTTTTTATAAATAGGATTTGGAATCCTTGCCTCTGGCAATTTTGCACAAATCTGGAGGCTGGCACAATTGGGAAGTCAACATCATTGAGAGACAGGAGTGGCGGCATTGAGAAGTTTGACGCGAGTTGGGAAACTGAGCGTGCTAGATGGTGGGATCGGCGCAAGGTAGGGAAGCTGTGCGTGCTAGCTGGCGCGACTTGGGTTGTCCTTGGGAAGTTGGCGCAATTGGTGGGACTGGTGCAACTTGGGCGGCATTGGCAATTTGGGCGCCATTGGTGGGACCGGTGCAACTTGGGCGACATTTGGAAGTTGGGCGCAATTGGTGGGACCGATGCAAGGTAGGGAAGCTGAGCGTGCTAGCTGGCGCGACTTGGGCTATCCTTGGGAAGTTGGCGCAATTGGTGGGACTGGTGCAACTTGGGAGGCATTGGCAAGTTGGGCGCAATTGGTGGGGCCGGTGCAACTTGGGCGACATTGGGAAGTTGGGCGCAATTGGTGGGACCGGTGCAACTTGGGCGACATTGGGAAGTTGGGCGCAATTGGTGGGACCCGGTGTGGCAGGCGGTAATGGGGAGTTGGCGCAATCAAGCGGGACCAGGTGCAACTTGGGCGACGTTGGGAAGTTGGGCGCCCTTGTGGGCCCGTTCCTTATACGCACGATTTTTGGTAAAGGGAAATCCTTCCCTATTTCAGAATCTTCACGCCCATATATATATAATCCCTCTCTCTCATCTTGCACCTTATTCCTTTCATCCTTTCCTACTAGTGGCGAGTCACAAAGAAAACCGGCTTCGGGTATGTCTTCCAAAGACTTCTCTTGTTTCCCTTTTCATGTAGGTGCAAACCCTAAGAGTAGGCGTTTTTCTTTTATAATCCTTGCGATGATATTGCGCATATGATTTCTTGGCGTGCTTCTTGTAGAAAATATTGTGTATATGCACCCAAGGGAAATACTGCATATATGATTCGAACACGTAAAAAAATGCTCCATATATAATTTTGAACCCGAAGAAGGATACCATGGACGCATTCGAACCCGTAGAAAATACTGCGTATATAGTTTTGAACCGAAGAAGGATCTTTGAGACGCACTTGAGCCCGTATAAAATACTGCGTATATAATTTTGAACCCGAAGAAGGATCTGCAGACGCACTTGAACCCGTATAAAATCTTGCGTATATAATTTTGAACCTGAAGAAAATACTTGCGTGTGCGAGTTTTGAACCCGTAGAGAATACTGTATATGAATCCAGAAGAAGAATCTGTATATGTGCTTCATATGACTTGAACCCATAGGAAATATTACATATATAAATTTGGACTGAAGAAAATATCAGCGTGCGATTTTGAACCCGTAGAGAATACACCTCTTTTTTTTTTTTTCCAGGTTTTCCTTTTGTTGGGTGCGGTTATGTGTCGGGGAGATAATTTCGTCTTTCTCCGTTTGTTTTGTGCGAGATATTTTGTTACCAAATTGTTATGAAGAAATGACAAGATGTTACACGAACAAAATTTCGCTCGAAGGATGTTCATAGTTCCAAACCAAACACGAATGATGAATTCTTTGCCAAACCCCTCGCTTCGCTCGGAAGAATCACCCGGGTTTCGTGCCAATTTTGTTAACAGGTGGTGAAGATGAAAAGAAAACACATTCGGTTCGCCCGAGAGAACACCATACGGTTCTGTCTTCATAAAGGGGTATATTCTTCTTCCAACATTGATTTCGTGGATGTGTCAAAGCCCATTGTGGTCCCTCGATAGATGGGTTGAGTTCATGGTGAGTAAGGAGCACATAAATACCAACTTGACTCGAGCTATGATTATTTGATCTGCCGTCGAGCTTGGTAAATCTCCAGTTAGGAAGGATATCCGGGCTTGGTTGCTTTCATCTCAGATGGTGTTCGGACACCCATACGATCATATGTAGATGGGGTGAAATAACTTTCTCCTTGGAGAGTGTGGCTCTCTTCTTTGAATCTTCCGTAACAGGGAATCTTAATATCCGGTTGTCAGAAAGTGAGGAGAAGATGCGGGGTGACCTTGCCGCTAAATTGGGAGATTTCGCTCGAAAAGACTCCAGCTGCGAGGTCGAAGGATTCTGTCAGGAAAGAGGATGAAAGGTGCTTTTATAGTTGGTGGATATCTCAATGGTTTCCGGACGAAGTGGAACCTAAACAGAAAGCGTGATCTTCATGTTGCAGCATTTTTGGCTCTCTGGTTGTCTAGAGACATTTTTGATGACGGTTCGGCAAGAAGGAAATAAGACCGAGTTGCTAGTGATTCTTTGGAAGTTGGCAAAAGGTGAAGTTCTTCCCATTGGCAAGCTATTCCTTGGTTCCCCGTATGTGCATCCGGATCACCTAGTTGCGAACATGCGAGTTTCGAATGGTTTCATGAAAGTGGATTCATATGTGCACGTTGCTTTTCACGCAAGCCTGGTTATGGGAGCACTTTGAGAAGTACGCTCAAACCGTTGCCTTCGATTCCCGCGAGTTGGGGCGGCTCCCGAATTCTTCGATGGGTGAACGGGCGTCCAAGAGTTGGCATGAGCTTGGTTAGTCTTCTCAATAAGTCGCATGAAATCGGTTTTCGCACATGGGAGCCCGGTCCATAGGTCGGTGACTCAAATTCACACCTTTGCTTTCGTCTCCGATTATGTCTTTGTCTTCGACGGCAACTTGAGTGTTGGTGAAAACTTGTTTATTCAAAGCTGCATGTCGGCTATATGCCGTCTTTCTTCATGGGGTCTTCCGAATAGCGGCTTACAATATTGACCGTCTTTGCTCGTCACATGGGTTTTGATCAAGGGGTGCCTCTTGCTTCCGGTGGTGATTCCTAAGGATTCATTGCGTGCTTCCCTCAATGACGGTGCCCTTGAGCGGGTATCCGCCTTCCCTTCTTTCAAACGGGAAGAGTAACCCGGCGACTTTTGGCTATAATGAGTTCAGTACGATGAGTTCATTATGATCCAAGATTTTGTAAATAACATGGTGGAGAATGTTCGTTGTAAACCTTCCCGGCGAGTTTTGAAGAAGTATCCAATGTTGAGAGATCCCAAGCTTAAAAAGTTGCCTAGTAACTCGGGAAAGTCCCAGGCAAAGGAACAGAGAACGAAGAATCGTGCTGGCGGGTTCCAGGCGGTTTCAAAAGATCCTCCTGCAGCTCTCGTGTCTTTCAGTTCTTCCAATAACCAGGTATGTGTCGCCTCCTTGTTGGTTTGTCTCAAAACACGTGAATTCTGCTTTGAAAACATGTGTCTTGTTTGTTCCAGGGAACCCGGTAGTGTTAATGCTTTATTTGCCCTTGCACGTTGCCAGAGACGGCAATTTCTTCAAAGAATTCCGGCGGCACTGAGCCTTCTCATAGCGGTGATGAGTCAGAGAAAGAAGAAAGTTCGACAAGTGAGAGTGATTCCTCTGGCAGCACTGGTTCTTTTTCGGGAAGTGGTTCGGTGAGTTTTGCGCTTCTTTTCTTTTTCTTCCGTTTCTTCTTTTGAAAAATGTCTAACTCAAGTTCGCAGGAGGAATCCGGTTCGGAGGACGATTCTGGGGTGGAGACACACGAAAACTTGCCTTTGGTGACCACCGCCGGTGACTTGGAGATGGGAGTTAGCCAATTGCCGGGCATAGATGTGGTTCAAACAGTGGATGATTCTCTGATGGTTGCTGCCGTAGACATGGAAAAAGACCCTTTGCGAGTTGTGAGGCCGATTTGCAGGCGCCATTTTTGATCCCGTACTTGGTTCCTTATCCAGGTCATGTCTTTGGTTGGCGATTTCAAAGCGTCTTTGGCTAAGTATGAGGCGTTGTACGAGAAACAGGAGAAGTATGGACATATGGCCACAACCAAGAAGATCACTAGTCGATTTGCGGCTGGTTAAGCGTGTGGAAGAGGCTTTATCTTCCATCGAGGACATGCGTGAGGTGGTGGCCACACCATTTCGAAGACGTTATTGCCGATCGGGAGCACCATCGCGGCGTGTGTATATAAAAGGAGTTCAACGCTTCGTGGTTTGTCGAAGGCCTTGCTTTGAGATCCAGTCGAAAGATCAAGTGATCGAAGGCCTTTCTGCAGAGGAGATTGCACGACAGAGGGAGGTAGAACTCGAAAATCTTTCCAAGATGTTCATTATGAAGCGGCTCTTGAAGATGCAAAGTTGACTTTCTCAAGAAGAGCAGACCTCCATTGGATGATTTCCCTTGAATGTTTCTCTGTTAAACTTTCATTTAGGTTCTTCTTCTTTTTTTATTTTTTTTTTGAAAAACATCTTTGGATGTCTAGTTCAAAGTTCGATAGGTTTTGATAGACAGCTAGTAGCTTTGAGGATATTGGATTATTTTGGGATGAATGGTTTTGATAATATAACTCTGATTATGTTTTATGAAAGGATATTGCTTTTATGAAAGTGTGTGCTAGCAATAGGCACAAGACGCAGTAGTATGACGGTTTTATTAAGAACCTAAAAACAGATCGTATATCTTGCCCAGTCTAAATTTACTCACTTCATAGGTTTTGCGAACACGCCCCTCTCCATGTAAAAGGCGGCTTTGCTGGTAGCATCGCTAGCAAGTCCCCAATCGCTGGTAGCATCTTGGCCGAGTCCCCAGTTTTCTGGTGTAGTTTTTACAACTGGTAACCGGGTTGTCTGGAAGTTGAGTCGGATTGAGTCGCAAGTCCCCAATCATTGGTAGCATCTTGGCGAGTCCCCGATTTTACGGGTGTAGTTTTTACAACCGGTAACCAAGGGTTGTCAGGCAGTTGAGTCGGATTGAGTCGCCTTCCCCTACCATCTTGACATCTGGGTCGAAGAACGAGATCGACAGTCTGACATTGTAGCCGATAGATCAATCCTCCCGTTGTGGTCGCCAATTATTTATGGGTAAAAATCATTTCCGCCGATTTTGGTAAATTCGGTAGGTGAGTGAGAAACTTGGTTTAAACCCTAAACAAATGTCTGCACGTGAGCACTTTCTAGATTCGAGAGATCAATGCATGTACAAGTCCGGCCTAAACCAAGAAATGGTCGTTCCAGACTTGCTTCGGTCACAAAGTGGAGGAGAAGGGTTGATTTGGGGAGGGAAGCAAAGAAAGGTGTTGAGACCAGAATAATTCTGGGAGAGTAGTGTCTCGACTTGTATCAGAAAGTGAAAGCTTAGGAAGCTTGCAAGATATGAAAGCTTTTTGGAGAGCTTGCAAAGTTGCCTTTTCTGAGAGTGTTGTATTTTTCTCCTGACCGAGACTTGTTCTCTGGTGGAAATAGGTAAGACATATTTATACAAATCGAGATTGAAACGTACCCTGGCCTCATGAAGGAAGAGAGTAAAGGGTGAAATAATGGGAGGAGGTGGTAACCGCATGGTGTTTATGGGTGAAAACGTTTTCACCATTATTTCCTCATTTATTTGACCGCTTCATTCCTATTCACGCTTTCTTAATGTGAGCGTAGTGTACGCCGCATCTTTGTGACCGCCAAACCAAAACCCTAGAAAGCATCCCCCAGTTTGTGTTGATGTCTCGAGTGTTGGTTGCACCTCGAGTGCAAGTGGCGCTGGTAGTGGCGCGTGTGGCATGTGCCAATGGCATGTGCGGAATGCCTTTGTTGCGGGTTGCACCTTGAGTGCAAGTGGCAATGCCAGAGCTGCTAGTGGCGTGTGTGGCATGTGCCAATGGCATGTGCGGAATGCCTTGGTGGTAGGTTGTATGTTGAGTGTAAGTGGCAATGCCAGAGCTGCTAGTGGCGTGTGTGGCAAGTGCCAATGGCATGTGCGGAATGCCTTGGTGGTAGGTTGCACGGTTTGCAAGTTAGGCTACCAGCGTGCGTGTTTGGCATGTGTCAATGGCACGCATGGCCATTAGGGCTATGTCCTGGTAAGAAAAGCTACCAGCGATGCATGTTGGCATGTGTCAATGGCACGCATGGCCATTAGGGCTATGTCCTGGTAAGAAAAGCTACCAGCGATGCATGTTGGCATGTGCCAATGGCATGCGTGGCCAATTTGGGTCACGGCCTGGTAGGAAAAGCTACCACCGAGCGTGTTGGCATGTGCCAATGGCATGCGTGGCCAATTTGGGTCACGGCCTGGTAGGAAAAGCTACCAGCGAGCGTGTTGGCATGTGCCAATGGCATGCGTGGCCAATTTGGGTCACGGCCTTGGTAGGAAAATCTTCCAATGAGTGTGTTGGCATGTGCCAATGGCATGCGTGGCCAATTTGGGTCACGACTGGTAGGAAAACTACCAACGAGCGTGTTGGCATGTGCCAATGGCATGCGTGGCCAATTTGGGTCACGACCTGGTAGGAAAGGCTACCGGCGAGCGTGTTGGCATGTGTCAATGGCATGCGTGGCCAATTTGGGTCACGGCACTGGTAGGAAAAGCTACTGTGAGCGTGTTGGCATGTGCCAATGGCATGCGTGGCCAATTTGGGTCACGACCTGGTAGGAAAAGCTACCAAATGAGCATGTTGGCATGTGCCAATGGCATGCATGGCCAATTTGAGTCACGGCATGGTAGGAAAAGCTACCAATGAGCGTGTTGGCATGTGCCAATGGCATGCGTGGCCAATTTGGGTCACGACCTGGTAGGAAAAGCTACCGTGAGCGTGTTGGCATGTGCTAATGGCATGCGTGGCCAATTTAGTCCGCGACACTGGTAGGAAAAACTACCATGAGCGTGTTGGCATGTGCCAATGGCATGCGTGGCCAATTTGGGTCACGACACTGGTAGGAAAAGCTACCAATGGCGTGTTGGCATGTGCCAATGGCATGCGTGGCCAATTTGGGTCACGACCTGGTAGGAAAAGCTACCAGCGAGCGTGTTGGCATGTGTGGCCAATTTGGGTCACGGCCTGGTAGGAAAAGCTACCAGCGTGTTGGCATGTGCCAATGGCATGCGTGGCCAATTTGGGTCACGGCACTGGTAGGAAAAGCTACCCGGCAAAGCGTGTTGGCATGTGCCAATGGCATGCGTGGCCAATTTGTGTCACGACCTGGTAGGAAAAGCTACCAAATGAGCGTGTTGGCATGTGCCAATGGCATGCGTGGCCAATTTGGGTCACGGCCTGGTAGGAAAAGCTACCAGCGAGCGTGTTGGCATGTGCCAATGGCATGCATGGCCAAATTGGGTCACGGCCTGGTAGGAAAAGCTACCAGCGAGCGTGTTGGCATGTGCCAATGGCATGCGTGGCCAATTTGGCCTAGGTTGCACGGTTTGCAAGCCTAGGCGCGGGCGCTACTTTGGCATGGCGCGGATAGGGCCAAGGTAAGGGTGTTTGGCGTGGCGTGGCGTGACCAAAAGCGTAGCTAGGGCCAAGGCGAGTGTGTTTGGCATGGCGCGGCTAGCTTGGGCTAGGTGTGGCTGGCATGATTTGCCATTGGCACGGAGGTGCGGCTAGCATGGTTGGCATGCTTTGGCGCGTTTGGTGTGACTAGCATAGCTAGGGCCAAAGGAGATGCGTTTGGCATGGCGCGGCTAGCTTGGGCTAGGTGTGGCTGGCATGATTTTCCATTGGCACGGAGGTGCGGCTAGCATGGTTGGCATGCTTTGGCGCGTTTGGTGTGACTAGCATAGCTAGGGCCAAGGCGAGTGTGTTTGGCATGGCGCGGCTAGCTTGGGATAGGTGTGCTGGCATGATTTGCCATTGGCACGGAGGTGCGACTAGCATGGTTGGCATGCTTTGTTTGGCGTTTGGTGTGGTCGGCATGATTTGCCATTCGCACGAGGTGCGGCTAGCTTGGGCTAGGTGTGGCTGGCATGATTTGCCATTGGCACGGAGGTGCGGCTAGCATGGTTGGCATGCTTTGGCGCGTTTGGTGTGGTTGGCATGATTTGCCATTGGCACAGAGGTGCGGCTAGCTTGGGCTAGGTGTGGCTGACATGATTTGCCATTGGCAAGGAGGTGCGGCTAGCATGGTTGGCATGCTTTGGCGCACTTGGTGTGACTAGCATAGCTAGGGCCAAGGCAGAGTGCGTTTGGCATGGCGCGGCTAGCTTGGGCTAGGTGTGGCTGGCATTATTTGCCATTGGCACGGATGGGAATTAGGGTTTTGTTCGTTGTAACCCTAATTTGAAAAATACCCCCTATTAATTACTGACTACATGCATTAAATGTTCTAATAAATGTGTCAACGGTGACATTAGGTTATTTGGGGTTTTACGATTTTACCCTTTGTTTAAAAACCACCATCAACACCAAGTCAAAGAAGCAAGCTCAAGACAAGGAGATCATGGATATTTTCAGCAAGATGCAAATCAACATTCCATTTATTGAGGCCATCAGAACCGTACCCAGGTATGCCAAGGTTTTGAAGGATTTATGCACAGAAAGGATAATTTGATTGCTAATGAAATTACTCAGGTGGGCGAAAGTGCTACAGCTATGTTACTAAAGAAGATGCCTGCAAAGTTTGAAGATCCGGGTGGCTTCACAGTGCCAATTACTATTGTAATAGACGATTAGAGCTTGCTTTGCTTGATTTGGGAGCTTCCATAAGTGTTATGTCATCCGATGTTTATGATTCTTTTAATCTTGGACCTTTAAAAGACGCAAAGATTACTATTCAATTGGCAAACAAGTCTAATATATATCCTCAGGGAGTCGTGGAGGACGTGTTAGTCCAAGTGAATCAGTTAATCTTTCCGGTTGATTTCTACATTGTGGATATGCAAAATGGAGATAATTGTTCATCTACTTCGTTACTTCTTGGGAGACCGTTTATGAAAACTGCAAAGACGAAGATTGATGTTGACAACGGTACACTCACTATGGAATTTGATAAGGATATTATTCGCTTTAACATATTTGAAGCCATGCGTTATCCTAGTGATGTCCACTCCGCTTTTTCTATTGATGTTATTGGTTCGTTAGCACAACAAATGTTTGATTTTAGCAACGAAGATGAACTTGGAGTTGTGTAGCGAAATAACATTGATTTGGACATTCATGGGCAACCGAATTTGGACATCGACCTAGCCAAAGAGATAGTGGAGATGTGTGGTGCTTTAACAACACTACAAGAAGCTCGAACGGGTAATATCTCTTATATTTCTTTACCCGTAACTAATGAGGTTCCTTTACCTTCTATTGTGCAGGCACCTAAGCTAGAATTGAAGCCTCTTCCCGATCACTTAAAGTATGCTTATTTGGGTGATAAAGAGGAGATTCCGGTGATCATTGCAAAGAACCTCACTGCCATACAAGAAGAACGTCTACTTCGGGTTCAGAAAGAGCACAAAACGGCTATTGGTTGGACAATTGCTGACATTAAAGGAATTAGTCCATCCATGTACATGCATAGAATCCTTATGGAAGATGATGTCAAAAAGACGTGATGCTCAAAGATCGGCTTAACCCCCATGATGGAGGTCGTAAAGAAAGAGATCCTCAAATTGCTAAGTGTGGGGGTGATTTACCCAATTTCTGACAGCAAATGGGTTAGTCCGGTGCAAGTGGTGCCTAAGAAATCAGGTGTCACTGTTGTCAGAAATCAAGATGATGAACTTGTTCCTACAAGAGTTCAAACATGATGGTGAGTGTGCATAGACTACAGAAAGCTCAATTCGGCTACCCGCAAGGATCACTTTCATTTGCCTTTCATTGATCAGATGTTAGAGAGGATGGCGGGACATTCACATTATTGCTTTTTGGACGGTTATTCGGGTTACAATCAAATAGTTATTGCACCGGAGGATCAATAGAAGATTACATTTACTTATCCTTTCGGTACATTTGCATATAGAAGAATGTCGTTTGGTCTTTGCAATGCGCCTGCCACTTTTCAGATATGTATGGTCAGTATATTTTCTGACTACGTGGAAAACATCATTGAGATATTTATGGATGATTTCAGTGTTTATGGTGATTCATTTGATATTTGTTTAAATAATCTTGAACTTGTTCTTAAAAGATGCATAGACACTAATCTTGTTTTAAACTGGGAGAAATGCCACTTTATGGTAAACCATGGTATAATGCTCGGTCACATCGTGTCCTCTCAAGGGCTCGAGGTGGACAAAGAAAAGATAGACCTGATTAGAAACTTACAATACCCCACTTCGGTGAGGGAGATTCGATCGTTTCTTGGTCATGCAGGTTTTTACATGCGGTTTATCAAAGATTTCTCCAAAATCTCAATGCCGATGTGCAAATTGTTGCAAAAGGAGGTTGCCTTTAACTTCGATCAGGAGTGCAAGGATGCCTTTGACAAATTGAAGGAGATGTTGACTACTGCGCCAATTATTAAGTCACCTGACTGGAGTTTGCCGTTCGAGTTAATGTGTGACGCAAGTGATTATGAAGTCGGAGCTGTTTTGGGTCAGAAAATGGACAAGAGGTCACATGTGATTTATTACGCATCAAGGACCCTTAATGAGGCTCAAATCAATTATTCAACCACTGAGAAAGAGTTGCTAGCTATAGTATTTGCATTAGAAAAATTCAGAGCTTATTTAGTGGGTACAAAAGTGATTGTATATTCTGATCATGCAGCACTTCGATACCTATTGAAAAAGAAGGAGGCCTAGCCAAGACTCATAAGATGGATTCTTTTGCTACAAGAATTCAATATAGAAATCAGAGATAAGAAAGGTATCGAGAATACTATTGCGGATCATCTTAGTAGACTTGTTGTATCCGAAGAAGAACTTCCCTTACAAGATCGTTTTCCGTACGAACAACTTTTCTCAATTGAAGAATCAACACCTTGGTATGATGATATAGTAAACTATTTGGTTAAAAGGCAAGTACCTAGTACGATGTCTAATTTTCAAAAGCTGAAACTTAAGAAAATAGCCAAACAATATGTGTGGGATGAGCCCTACTTGTGGAAATATTGTGCTGATCAGATTATCCGCAGGTGCGTACCTAACTCTGAATTTCAATCAATTCTATCTTTTTGTCATTCTTATGCTTGTGGTGGTCACTTTGGTTCTAAACGTGCCGCTCTCAAAGTTCTTGAGAGTGGTTTTTATTGGCCTACCCTATTTGAGGATGCATATGCTTTTTGCAAATCTTGTGATAGATGTCAACGAACGGGCAATCTAGGTGCTCGAAATCAAATGCCACTCACACCGATTCTTCATGTTGAGTTTTTCGATGTGTGAGGTATTGATTTTATGGGCCCTTCTGTTAATTCGAATGGAAAATATTATATACTTCTTGTTGTGGATTATGTTTCAAAATGGGTGGAAGCTAAAGCCACCCCTACTAATGATTCTCAAGTTGTTTGTGAGTTTGTGAAGGATATATTTTCTCTAGACATGGTACACCAAGAGTGGTTATCAGCGATGGAGGCTCGCACTTCAAAAAATCATTCCATGCGCTCATTAAGAAGTACAACATTACATACAAGGTTGGTACGCCGTATCACCCACAAACTAGTGGGCAAGCTGAAATTTCAAATTAAGTCCATTCTGGAGAAAACTGTCAATACTACAAGAAAAGATTGGAGCTTCAGGCTTAATGATGCACTTTGGGCGTATAGAACGGCGTATAAGACACCAATTGGTATGTCTCCATATCGTTTGGTTTATGGCAAAGCTTGTCATCTCCCAGTCGAACTAGAGCATAAGGCTTTTTGGGCGGTAAAAATGTACAACATGGAGTATGATGAAGCTGGGAAACAAAGGAAGCTACAAATCAATGAGCTAGAGGAGATACGTAATGATGCTTATGAGATCTCTCGTATATACAAGGAAAAGACGAAGTTATTCCACGACAAAATGATTTCTCGAAAAAGTTTTGTTGTGGGGAAAAAAGTTCTTTTATTTAATTCTCGTCTTAAGTTATTTTCCGGCAAGCTAAGGTCCCGATGGGTGGGACCATTCGTTGTTACTAATGTTTTTCCTCATGGTGCAATTGAAATAACTAGTCCTAAAAGCGGGAAAGTTTTCAAGATCAACGGCCATAGATGAAGCCATACTACGAGAACTTCACTACGGTGGATGTTGATGAGATTGAGCTTCGTGATTTACTTCCTCTGGAGGAATAATTTGGAGAATGCCAAGTCGGGCTGAGGACGTAAAACTAAGCGCTAAATGGGAGGCAACCCATCGTGTTTGTATTTTTATCTCTATCTTTTTCTTAGTTTTTCATATCATATCTTGATTTCCCACCTTGATTTTACTTAGGATGAGTCAATTACATTGAGGACAATGTAAATTTTAAGTGTGAGGGTGTGTTTGGATATTTTGCATATAGAGTTTTTAAAATTTTTGCATAAAAACCTCCAACTTGTAGAGATTTTAGAGTCACTAGCATACTTCTAGGTATGTTTACATTGAGAATTCTGACCGACATAACTGAACTTGGAAGTGTTAGGGAACTACGTTCGGATTTCTTACTTATTAGAGTGTTAAATAATGGATTTAATCATGCCGGTGATGCAAATTAGGAGCAGGGAGAAATGCATTATTAGAGTTGCTGATCAATCATTAGTGGAGACTACCTATTTTCATATCAACTGAGGCACCAGACCAGATTTTTTTTGTAACTGACTAAAGAGCTTTCTTTTGAGTGTGTGTCACGGTACGTTAATTCCGGGTAGAATGGTGAGCTACCCAACCTCCCACCAATAGAAGCACTATTTTTGATCTCTTGAGTGCTAATTTTGTCAATCATGAGGGTGACGTCTATAGATGAAAACCACCTTCTTGTAGTTTGATTTGCAGTTAGTACCATTCTCTCTTTCGCCAACAACAGATCCATAGAAACACCATCATCATCAACAAGTGGATCAACATCAAAATCTACAAGGAAAGTTGAAGACGTTTGAGGTTTACAAGCAACAGTACAAGAAAGAGCAAAATTTCATATCCAAGTAAAGCAACATACAATGAGCAGATTTTTATATATATGTTGAAGACTTACACATAAGGAGAGTAAATTATATCCAAGTATGAAGACTTATTTGCAAGAGCGAATAAAATCAAAAGATGAGAATTATTGAAGTTTATGATACGAAGACAATACAAGTTGTGAAGATCAAATTGGTAAAGTACTTCTTTTATGGCTATGTTAATTTTAATTTCGTCATTATTTTTGTAGTTGCAATCTTTTTGTCAAAAAGAAAATGAAAAAAAAAATATATAAAAAATAGAAGGAAAAAAATACAAAAAAAAAGGAAAAAAATACAAAAAGATTTGCATTAGGTTGTTATTTGTTCAAGAAGGCCATGGGGAAGAAAAATATATAAAGAAGTTTCAAGCAACAAGGAAATTGAAGAGAAAAGAGTTACATATTGTCAAAGTTTTATGAAGTTCAAGAGTTTATCATCAACAGTTGAAGACCGAAGACGAAGACCAAGAAGATGAAGAAGACGAGCCGAAGGAAGACGTTTCTATTGGATGCTATGAGAGTTGTGCTTTCATCATTGCAATCAGATGTGAATGTGGTAAGTACTCCCATCCTCGATAATAATGGTTGATTTCCTTTCTTAGAGATCATCAGAAAAAAGTCTTTTATTTTCCACAATTTTGTGGAGTCTCCAGAAATTATTTTGGAAGGTTTTCTTCCCACCATTCAACATGTGTAGGATTTCTCTCTTTATTCCTACCTGCACACATGTGAGACCCATAAAAAATCCGTCTTATTGAGTGCAATTATCATAAAATCCTTTTAAGTGAGGCAGAAGTCGAGGCGAAATGCTTATTGATCGCTCTCAAACACGCGTTCTCTCATTATGGTGTGGTTATTTCTCACTCAACATTTAAGAATGAGAATATGTTCTTTGGTATTTTTAACTTCTTATTACTAGCATGCAGAAACTCTATGTCCTCATAGCTCTTTGGATGCTTGGGAAGCTGGAACACTTTGAAGTTGGAGTAGGTTTTGTGGGTATACCTCTCGTAAGCCCTCACGAGACTATAACTCGTCCACTAAAGACACCTAGGGGTTTAAAGGCTTGTTACACATGCTAAGTGTGACCGTATCCTCGGCGAAATGGAGTTGTTGTAGTTTAGTTTAGTTTGCTCGAGGACTAGCAAAAGACAATCGTGGGGAAATTTGATAAGTGCATATTTCACATATATTTAGTTTCAATTCCATGCTAGTATTTGTTGGTTTTCTTGCAAATTATTGTATATTACGCTTGTTTTCTCTTATTTGTGTTTTATTAGGAAAAATCATCCAAAAGAAGTGAATTGGCACTAAATTGTGCAATAAAAGAAGCTAGCTACAAGTGGAGAAGGGCCAAAGACCAAGTGAAACTCGTTCAAGTATAAGATTTCTACTTTTCATTATGTAGAGGACGAGAAGACGAAGGCAATGGCGAAATAAAAAAGTCATTCTGAGTGTGTATGAAGAAGTTATGAGCAAAACAAGAACTTGGAAGACTAAAAGGGCTAAATGGTCATTTCAAAGAGAAGTGTTATTGGCATCCTTACTGATCGTTAAGGGGAACTTCCTGTTAAGGGGCAGTCAAGCTCAAAGGAACTGCTAAAGGAAGTTCGGCATTTTACAAAGGGGGAAGCAAGAATTCAAACACTACCAAAGGCACCTGGTTTATTACCCAGGGCACTTCATCTTCCCTATTCCTAAACAGAACACAGGAAATGGCAGACAGAACTTGATGATCATGATGATCAGAACGGTGATGGATCTTGATTAACAGTTAAATTCGAATTTAAATATATCACTAGGTTCCTGAGGATGATATAAAGCTTGGGCATATTCCTGATGTCAAATCAGAGGGATCGAAATTCAGGGAGCTGTAGATAGAGACTCGAATGTTGTTGCTGCCATTATCGGATGAAGCTGGAGCTGTGATGATGGCAGAGATGAAGAGTTTGCGGTAGAACATAAGATGGAGCTACGGATTCGATAGAGAAGAGATGGAGGAGTTTGAATGGGATAGCTATTGTTGCCGGTGATGGTCGGCGGGGAGATGATATTCGAGCTGTGGTTTATCTGGAAACTAAAAAGACCGAGGAGGAAGCCTATAATCGATCGGTTGTCGAAGGAGGAACTCGAGTTGAAGAGAACAACGATTGATGGGTGTTGGATACTCGAAGAACAGAGAAGAAGAAGAATGGCCGATATTGGCAGGGATGAGTGAAAGATGGACGTTGTGATGATTTGGATATGGATGGAAGTCGAGAAACAGAGACATGATTGGCTGAGGTCAATGACTCTTGCCATTTGTCGATGAAGAATGATGACATCATCGGAGGGACCCATCCAACACGTGCAGCAGAGTGGAAGAAGGAAATAGCGAGCACGTGGTGGGGCAGGTTTCGGTAATTCTCAGAAGGGTAAACACAAGCTTGACGCGTTTTGGAGATTAGTGATGATTGTGTGTACTGCGGAGCATCGAAGATGGATAGATCGATAGTGCATATGAAGAAACAAGAATTCCATAGAGGATCGAACGGATCAGAAGCCATACGCAAGCTAATAGAATGCACCGCACTGCACCCAATTACCAGCACCTATTTGGGATAAACTCCACCGACTTTTGTTATCTATCATGTACGAGTTTTGAGGATCGACTAGGGTATTTGAAGGCTATAAATAGCTCCCCAAACCCAAGAAGAAGGGAATCACTTCTTTTTTCATTATTCCTTTTGTAGCTAGAGACAAAAACAGAGACAGAAATAAAGTCTTGCTCCCTGGCTTTTCTTAAGAGCTTTTATATTTAGTTTCAATTTCTTTCTTATTTATTTAATTATCATTACTTTTTAGCTATGAGTAGCTAAACTTCTTATTGATTAGGGATGATTTCAAAGTCCTGAATAATGAAGCTTTAATTTCTTAAACCAAGTTTATTTCAAGTTTTATTTTATTGTTGATTATCTTTATTATTTTTAATGTTTAAGAATATTGAGGGGTTAGTTAAAGTGATCAATTAAATTAACCAATCAATATTTCTTCTACTAGTTTAGGGTTGTGTGATACGTGTAATTGTAACATCATCTCTTTACACAAGTAGTAAATCGCAAGAGCTGACAGAGGGATTCTTTTAAGCAATTGTGTATAAAGATAACACTAGTAAGCGGGCAGAGCCTATGCGTCTGATGCTAGGATCAACCTGATTCACAGAGTGTAAAGCATTCGGTTAATCTACACCTTGAGAGCTTATTCTTGGTGGGTTAGTTGGATAGAAACTGGTAGTCGAGCGCTTCCGTATCCAGTGACAACAGGAATCCGGGGGATAGCAGAGCTTATTGCTATTGTACGGTTGGTAACAATATAAATTCAACAATAGATAAACTTGTATTCAATTAAGTTTCAGTTCAGTGATGGCGAAGGATTCCCTAGTCATCTTTGTCCTTATAATTTACAACAAATCTTTTATATTTTCTTTTGTCAATTACTTTGATTTAAAATCTAAAAACCCCCCTTTCGGTTACTTTATAACAACTAAAACTCCCTGCTCTTCGTGGGAACGAACTCCTTGCCATTATATTACTAGTTAATAGTGTGGAAAGAAGTAAATTAATTTGCTGTGTAAACGACGCGCATCACTGTGTTATTTCTTTTTCGCATTATATTTTGTTATATAATTGAAATATCACAGTTGTGCGTTAAGATCAATCAATTAGAATATCCAACCTTTGGTTGTTGATTTACATTGATTGACACTTGAACATTGGTCTTTGGTACCGTTCAAGTAACTCCTCTTATATTCAATCGGGCTCATGATTTCTATTTGCTGATTGTGGATTTAATTAAGAGTTAGAGATATTAAACTCTTTGATATACTTTACTCTAGATTGAGTCTGACTGTCTAGTTGATTCTCTAGAAAGTGTATTGGAGTAAGTCCTCTCAGATTGCCAAACGAATTGTTGGTTGTGGTTGTTAGACCCCCCGCATTTTCAGTAACCATAGTGGAGGACCAACAAACGCATGATGGGAACATGGTAGACATGGATATTTTGGAAAGTACCGACACCGAGATTCCTATTTGAATTGAAGGATGAAGGGGATCCGGAAGATAGGGCAGTGCGAGAGGAATACGCGAGAATATTTTCTGAGTTCTTGCGTGGATCAAAATTCAATAAGAAACAACGAAAATCAACTTACACTCATATTCTGAACATTCTTACAACATACAACTTACACAAATATGTGGAAATTCACTTTCCGAAGCGAGTGGGACAACTCACCTTTTCAGTGGAGGATACGATAATCGAGACAGAACATATACTCCCTCTATTCATCATGGCCGTGATATGAAAAAAATATCCCCAAGATAGTTTTTTTCGGTACAGGCGCATCTCTGAATTTGATTTCACAACATACTATTAGGAGATTTGAAATCCCAACTATAGCAATCAAGAAATTTGATACAAAAATATGATATTTTTGTAGCGAAAGGAAAAGGACGAAATGGACAATGGACCTCAAAATCACAATTGGACCAATCAAGTCCATCGATATTTTCCATGTGACCGAAGTAAATTTAACATGTCATTTAATCCAGGACAACCACGGTTACGGAAACATGAAGCTATATCATCCACGGATCACCAGTGTGTCAAATTTCTTCATGGAGGCAAACAATGGCGTGTCCCATCCACGAGAGCCCCAATTACAAGTAGGAGAAAATAATGTATCATGAAGATGTCTTTTACGAAGAAGCAGACAAGAGAGGAGAAATAAGTCCAACCTTCTGTCATGTGACTTCTATTTTGGCTGCCCTTATTAATCGAGTGTCTGCCTAAATAAAGGTGATTGGTAGTTTAGTTATTTGGCAATTCTTTCCTAGTAGATGGTGGGCACGTGTCCAGGTAGGATTGATTACTTCTTTAGGGTTTTCTTTCTTTTTCGAGTTGCATTTATGCTGTAAGAGAAACCTTGTTTAGGGAAATTTATGAATTAATGAAGTTATAGTTGGCTGCTCTGACAGAGTTACTCAAATCCCGTTTCATATATGTTCAATTACATCCTCTTTTGTACTAGAACAATACAAGTGGCATGGGAGTCGTTCCTTCCTACCAATTTGTCATGGTTGTTTCCACCTGCAAGGATCTACATGATACAAATACCAAACAACAAACTGAGATCGATTCTCTACTCGTGAAGGTCAACAATCTTGCTTTGCATTGCTTTGCAACTCAGTAATACATCAACGAAGGATGATTTACAATCGCTGAAGGTAGAACTAGAGAGTATGATGCAAAAAAAGAAAAAAAAATCTACTAGAAACAATAACATGGGATATCGAAATGGAGATTAGGGATATAATTCTGGGTTTGTTCATGAAGTCGATGGATATAATTTTCAAACTCATTCCGGAGGTAAAGATATTCATCACCAACATCTCATGCCAAAACTCAATTTTCCACGATTTGATGGAGATAATCCGAAAGGCTGGATACAAAAATGTGATTACTACTTTCAAATGCACAATATTCCAGAATCTAACAAGATATTTATGGCTACTATTCACATGGATGGTAAAGCGATTAAATGGTATAACAATTTTTGCCTCAAAAAAACTCAAATTACTTGGCAACTTTTATGTGAAAATGTTTGCTTAAGATTTAAAAATCCTGCTTATGATAATATTGTGGGCTTGTTCAATAAGTTGGCTCAACTAACTACATTTGATGATTACTTTTAGGAGTTTGAGTATTTGAAGGCCTTGTTGCCAAGTGTTCATAAAGATTTTCCTGAAACATACTTCATAACAAGTTTTATTGGAGGGTTGAAGGAAGAACTCAGGGGGTTAGTGCTCATTTTAAATCCCACCACATTGCTTCATGCCTTTTCACTTGTTAGAATGCAACAAAAAACACTTTCCCTACAACAAAAGACCACTAAACCTCCTCAGACATCATACGATAACGTTTTTTCTACTACAAGACCTTTTCAGTCCACAAACCTTCCTCATAAACCTATCAATGTGCCACCCCCACCTTCCATTCAACACACACCACCTAAACTTAGTCCCATCCTACCACTCAAAAGATTCACTCCTGAGCAAGTTCAAGCAAGAAAGGCAAAAGGATTATGCTTCAATTGTGATGAAACATACCAGAGATGCCACATTTGCAAAAAAACAGTATTTGTGTGTGTTGATAGGGGAAGAGGCTGAAGAAATTTATGAGGAAGGGAGAGAGACTGAAAGAAACAAAGGAATACCCTCCAGTTAAGAGTGATATGGAAATCTCCTTACATGCCTTAACAGGTAATGTCTCAGGAGATACTATATGGATACCTGGCTTTATTAAGAAGAAAGTCGTTTCAATTCTCATAGACACTGGTACTACTCACAGTTTTATTGATTGTGCACTAGAAAAAGTTTACAATGCTCAATTGAACAAACTGCTAGTTTACTAGTAACCGTGGAAAATGGTGACAAAACAGTTAGTTCTAGAATTTGCTCCCAATTTGGATTGGACTATGCGGGGTCACAAGTTCTATGGTGACTTGAGACTCCTTTTATTAGGAGCATGTGATATTTTTTTAGGTGCAGACTGGTTAAGAAAACTGGGTGATGCCCTATTTAATTTGTCCAAGTTATTTATCTCCGTCAGGCACAAGGGCAAGAAGATAACCTTAACTGGCATTCAACAAAAACCATCTCTCAGCATGATAAGTGGTACTGTAGTTAAACAATTCTTTCAGAAGCATACTCATGGACTAGTTGGCCAATTATTTTCCATATCCACCACCACTATCCAGTCCACACCTCCTCCACAAATATCCACCCTACTCAACCGGTTCTTTGATATATTTTCTGAGCCTAAAACTCTACCACCTCAAAGGGATTTAGATCACAAAATACCTCTCAAACCCAATTAGCACTTGTCAACCTCAGACCCTACACATGCCCATATATGCAGAAGTCATTTGTTGAGAATTTGGTCTAAGAAATGCTATATTCTGGTATTATTCAACCAAGCAACAATCCATTTACTTCTCAAATTCTACTTTTCAAGAAGAAAGGCAATTCTTAGAGGTTTTGTGTGGACTATAAAAAGTTAAACAACCTCATAATTAAGGATAAGTTCCCAATACCAGTCATAGATGAGATATTGGATGAATTACATGGGTCCAAATTCTTCACCAATATTGGTTTGAAGTCAGGCTACCACCAGATCAGGGTTTATCCTTCTGACATTCATAAAACTGCATTAAGGTCTCATAAGATTGAGTTGCAGTCACTAGTTGCATGAGGTCTTCTGGAGAGAGCATCAACCACCTTGTTGTCTGAACCTTTTTTGTATTTTATTTCATAGTCAAACCCGAGTAGCTTCATAAGCCACTTTTGTTGTAAAACAATGGAAATCTTTTGCTCCAAAAAGTAGTTAAAACTCTGATGATATGTCTTAATAATGAAATGTTTACCATGTAAATACTATTTCCATCTTGTGACAGCTTGTACAATGGCTAGTAATTCCTTCTCATAGGTGGATAAAGAAGCAACTCTTGGTCCAAGTGGTTTGCTGTAGAAAGCAATAGCCCTGCCATCTTGCATTATCCCAACCTACTTGGACACAAGAACTTATTGTCAGTTATACTGAGGATAATAATAAGGTACAAAGTATCATTACTCAACTTACCCTTACTCTAGCTTCTGCTCCAAAATTTTCATATGTCAATGACATTCTTAGATACAAAAATAGGATGTATGTGGAAAGTTCTGCCAACATAAAAAAAAAAAAATCTTGGTTTCAATTCACTCTCCAGTTGTAGGGGTTATTCTGTTATTCAAGAAACATATGTAAGGGCAAAGACATATTTATTTTAGCCTGCAATGAAGAAGGAAATTATCTCTTATGTCTCTTCTTGTGATGTTTGTCAAAGAAATAAAGGTAACATACATTTCCTGCTGGTTCACTTCAACCCCTACTAATTTCAGATCATGCTAGGCAGCACATCTCGACAGACTTCATTGAATATCTACCAATGAGTGAGAGAAAATATGTCATTTTGGTTGTGGTGGACAGATTGACTAAGTATAGCCACTTCATTGGCCTTCATCACCTTATATTTCTTCTTCTATGGCTAGGGAGTTTCTGACTCATGTCTTCAAGATCTTTTCAAGGCAATAGGCACTCAACTGAATTTAAGTACGGCTTACCACCCTCAAACAAATGGCCAAACTGAAAGGGTGAACTCTTGTTTAAAGAACTACTTGAGATGTATGTGTGGTCACCAACCCAAGAAATGACATTTGTGGCTTCCACTTGCAGAATGGTGGTATAACACCAACTATTACGCTAGTTTGAAGATGAGCCCATTCCAAGCCATATATGGTTACATTCCTCCACACATGGATTTTCCATCTACTGCCACCATTTCAGTTGATGTTATTCAAGACAATTTAAAGAAAAGAGATGTTGTACTGGATATCTTGAAGGACGCTCTTCATCATTCTCAAGAGAGGATGAAGTTTTTTGCTAACTAAAAAAGAACAGTGAGGAACTTTGAAGTGGGTGATAAGGTTTATCTGAAGATACAACCTTATAGACAAGCCTCTGTCACTTTAAGAAAATTTTTTATACTTGCAGCTAAGTATTATGAGCCTTTCACTATTCTGCAGAAGATTGGGCCAGTGGCTTACAAGCTATAACTCCCAGCAGAAGCAATAATTCACCTTGTTTTTCATGTCTCCCACTCAAAAACAGATAGGTGTCAGTCACACTCCTTCTCCTGCACTACCCATTCTGGATGGTGATGGAAAGGTACTTGTCATCCCTGCAACTGCTTTGGACTCTAGAAACATAGTTAGGAATGGAGTTTTTGTACCTCAGTTACTTATTTATTGGACAAACTCATCTGTTGAAGATGCTACTTGGGAAAATGCAGCGCATATTAAGCACCATTTCCCTAAATTTCATCCTTGAGGACAAGGATTTGGTGATGGGAGGGTATTGTTATGACTTCTATTGTGGCTATCCTTATTAACAGAGTGTCTACCTAAATAAAGGTGACAGATAGTTTAGTTATTTGGAAATTGTTTCCTAGTAGATGGTGGGCACATGTCCAGGTAGGATTGATTACTTTTTTAGGGTTTTCTTTCTTTTTCGAGTTGCAGTTGTAAGAGAAACCCTGTTTAAGGCAAGTTACAAATAAATAAAGTTATAGTTGGATGCTACGACAGAGTTACTCAAATCCCGTTCCATTTCTGTTCAATTCCATCATTTTCTATACTTGAACAATACACCTTCCCCAAAGTACAAGGTGGAGAATAAGGTAGTAAGGATAGACCGCAGATTCGAACGAGTTATTTAGTCGGATGAGAAGAAAATCTACCGCTTCAATGAAGAGGATACTCAAATTACATAAGAAGATTATGTCATAAAGACAATAAAAGCCTTAACCATTGGGGATCCATCCACGGATGAGAAAGACTAGTGACCTCCCCGTATCAATGTCTAGAACTCACACAATCAGTGAGTATAAGGACGCGGGAGAAACCCGAAGCCACTTCAGATAAGAAGTGGTCTGAGAAAGAAAGAGAATAAATAATTAAAAAAAATTATCTAATATAATTTTACATGGACGTATAAAGATATGCTTGGTTTGAACCCAACTCTCGTATCTCATGAGCTAAAGGTTGCACCATCAAGTAAACCCATAAAACAACCTCAAAGAAATCTCCCTTATATTAACAGAACAAAAAAATCAAGGAGGAGGTAGCTAAGTTATTACATAAAACCAATTCACCGCCCATCATGGTTTGCCAACATCGTTCCTGTAGAAATAAAAATGGTAAAAATTAGGTGTTATTTTGATTTTCGGGACCTCAACAAAGCGTTTCCCAAGGATGATTTCCACTCCCCTATATCATGTTAGTAGATGCAACACATGGAGATAAAATATTCGTCCTCATGGATGGTTACATTGGCTACAACCAAATTCGAAATGGAAGAGACTGACACCCCAAAACAACGTTCGTCACGCCGGTTGGAAATTTCTTTTATGTGGTTATGCCTTTCGAACCGAAGAATGCCGGGGATACTTACCAAAGAACCATGGCTCTCATTTTCAACAAGTTGAACCATAACGCGGTGGAGGTATATGTAGATGACATCATCGTCAAAGCGAAATCTATGGAAGATCATACACTTAATCTCCGGAGAATATTAAATAAGAATATCCAACATGTGGTCTAAAAATGAATCCTGTGAAGTGCGTATTTGGGGTGACGTCGGATAAGTTTCTTGGTTCCAAAATTACCAAGGCAAGAGTACAAATTGATGAGCCAAAGGCGGAGGCAACATCGACGATGAGGGCGCAAAAAGACAAAAAATAATTACAAGCACTCAATAAGAAGATCTCATATGTTATAAGCGTTTCATCCAATACTAGGCACGAGCATGTCAAGCTTACTCTCGTTTTTTTTTTAACCAGAGAGCAAACTTTATATTACAGAAACATATTTCTTACATCATGACTTATGTAAGGAATTACTAAGTTAATTAGGTGGATAACCCCACCAATCCCCACATAAATTATGTTTATGAGCTGCCTTTGCTAAAGCATTTGCAGCTTTAATACAAGACCTATAAACAAACTCACAAGACCACATGATAACTATAACTATTACATATATTTACACAGTTTCTAAGAAGAGGTAAACATTGCCACCTTTGTGAGAGACTAGTTTGATGTTTGAAAAGTTGCGATACTCAGATTGTCTGTTTCGAAAATGACATTAGCCCAACCATTTGATGCTGCTATTTGCATAGCCTCCCATGCTTCAGCTTGTTGAACATTTATAGCTCTTTTTAGTGTTCCCCTTCCCATGACATAGGCTCCTGTAGAATTTCTAGTTATAATTCCAACTAGTATGTAACCCGTGCTACGCACCGGGGCTGATGGAATCAGCCAATTTAGTGTGGCGGGGCTTCGCCCCGCACCCGTGGTCAAATGCATTAGATTTTTCTGAATAGTCTTTGATTAGTTTGAATTTTTTTAAGGGATAGGAAACTCTGGTACCCTTAGGTGATGAAATTTGGTATGATAAACCCATATTCATGTATTAACTTTACTGGCAGGTATTAAGATAAACCAATGAAATGATTCATTATTGGAAAAGTTTTACTTCAATTGCTTGAAATGCGTTTGGATAACATATTTTTTTCTGTTGGGTATGGCTTCAACCATTCCTGGAGCTCGGCAATTAGTTAACCATAGATATATATTTTTTAATGGACATATATTAATGGATATATATATATATATATATAGTAGATATACCAAGTATATATATATATAGTAGATAACTTGGTATATATATAGATATACCAAGTTATCTTTGCAAACCCCGTGATATGCTCCATGTAACTCAATTCATGAGCAATACAAAACATCCAAATTACAGGCCCAATCTTGCCAATGATTTATTCAAGCGTTATAAATTTTCAATAATTTATTCGATCGTTAAGAATTATTTTACTTAGGATTACACACCTTGCTTAGTATTTGATTTGATTTTATTAATTTTTTTTGCGTAGTGTTATTTTCTGACATTACGGTCTAAAAACCTTATGGACTGTGTTGATAACGATTTAGAGAAGGAATGTTACTCAGAAGTAAGTGGATCTAAACATGTTGTCTCATTGTTGTGAATTCACCGCTCTTGTCACCGTCGTTTACTTTTTGTGGGAAACAATCTACAGTCTCTACCCATGGACTAAGTACTAAACTTGAACAATCTACAGTCTCTACTCAAACCTAGCATCTTTAGAGAACCTTATCAACCATTACAAATGCTCTTCTTACTGGTGAAATGATATGGACAATCTGTAAACCTTTAAAAGCAATGTTGCTCTCATTAGAGCAATTCTAGATGAACTGCCGAAAAAACAACGAAAAAAATCGCCCCTCACATATTTTCGAAATTTGTGGCCCTAGTGAGCCCCGCCCCTCAGGAGTTTAACAGGGGGACACATGTATTGTTTATGTTTATTTTTTTCATTTTTTTTCCTCGATCCGTGAAGTCTTTTTGCTCTCATTAACGATTCAATGCTTTTCATCCTACTAACACTCTAATATCATTAACACCGTCCAAAATCCCTTTATTGGTAGCAAAAAAAAAAGCGCTTATGTGGTTACCCCCAACTAATTGCGCAGATAACGACATCCCCCACTTTAAAGTGCTTCAGCTTCCTATATCCTTTTTATTCTTTGATAGCAAAAAGTTGTACGTGTTTGCATGTGTATTACATTGTGTTGAGAACTTGACTACACAAAAAACTATATCATTTTAATTGCAGACGGTAACTCTAATACGATCTGCCAAGTACGAAAATTGGATATACTCAAGACTTCACTGCGATTTGAAGCTAAAAAGATGTCGAAACTGGAAATTGGACTTAACTAATGTTGGCATAACTTACATGCGGCATCTATAAAGTTGGATGTCAGTAAAGGTCTCTGATTATCAAGTTAGGTAATAAGTTGCCTCGGCGATAGTCTAAAATCTTTTTTCTTTACCCATGGAGATAGTCTATGATTCTCTCCGAAAGAAACTATATGAACCAAAGTAAATGCAAAGAAACATAAAGAGCATGGAAGAAAAACCAAATACTATTTTGTAATGGTTTGGCATGAAATCCTTCTTTGCTTTCACATAATTTCTAGAAGCCTCTTACCAACAATCTCTTGTATAGACTGAGTGGTTGTAACTAATCAAATAAAAGTAGACGCGCGCAGGACGTGCAAATTGTGCGTCGGACGCGGACACGGCTCTGAAAATGCAGCATCCGTGCAACCCGGTTAAACACTTATTTGGGCGAGCATAAGTTATAGTAATTTACTGGTTATGTTAAGATTAGTTTTGGTACGGGGCACGGCATAATCTAAGCCGTCCAAAATAATAAAGTCTCTATGTATATAACGGACGAACAAATATATTTCCCGCCAACTCATACTCCCAGTCGTCGGATGGCCTAAATTAATGGCCGTCTTTGTCCCAAGACAGACACACACCATTTTTTTGTCTCAACCTCTCTGATCGTTTTTTGTTACTTGGTTTGTTTTTAACCATTAAGCCGACATCAATAGCCGGGGTTGTAGAATTCTTTTGAAAATTAATATTTGCCACTAAAATTAGTAATTTTTAAAATTAAAAATTGTTACGAATCTAATTATACTAAGAAACATATATTAGCAAATCTAAGATTAAGATTAGCTGTGCTTAGGATTATGGCTAGGCTAGGGTTAGTTTTGTCCCAAGTCGCAGTATATTCCTGATAATACCTAAACGAAATTTACACAGTCAGGATAGATAACCAGTATAATAATCCCTCCGTTTTTTATTAGCCGGGATTATTGGTCCCGGGGTTTTGTTGGTCGGGTCAGTGTCAGATGTAATTCTTACATTGAAATTACTTTTTATAAAATAAGTTTATTGTATTTTATTACTTATAGGCCCCGGCCGTGGATTAGAAAGTCGAATTCAAAGACAAATGTAATTCTCTTATAGGCCCAAGCCATGGATTAGAAAGTCGAATTCAAAGTCAAATGTAATTCTCTTATAGGCCCAGGCCTTACATTGAAATTAGTCATGGTTAGGTTGAAATCTAAAGTGTTGAGCATATAAGTTAGACAGGTTCAGAGACCCTGGAATTTTGTTAGCCTAGTATGTAACCCGTGCTACGCACCGGGCATGGTTGGTGTGGCGGGGCTTCGCCCCGCTCCCATGGCCCAGATTCATTGGAACACCTTTAAAATAAACATGCATTTGGTTATTAGAAATACTAAAACGCAAAATTTGTATTGTTGCAAGCTTCTTAAAATATTTCGAATCTTCAGCTTTCTTTGATAAACCTAGACGTCCAACCGGTATGCATAAAACTAATATTTTCTTGTTCTCTGTTTCATTATAACTTCCTTTTTACCAAATTTTAACATTAGAGCACACTTTTTCTGGAGTTGTGAACAGTTCATTCCAAAACACTAATAGTTTCCTCCACTCATTACTAAATTTTAACATTAGACCATAATTTTTCTGGAGTTGGTTGAAGCCATGCATGTGTTTTTACCATCAATATATGTATGTACAGTACGACATCAACATTTCAATTAAAATTTCACGTCTAATTTGTTTAAATAGTGTTATGTATCTCAAATATTCTAGGTTTTCGGTTTACTAATTACTCCTGCAACACATTTGTAGCAATGACATTGTTCATTGGAAATGCATACAAAATTTTAACACATATCATTCTTCATATGACCTTTAAGAAATATGCAATTACCTTGTCAACGAAAATGCTATGTCATTAATCTTCATCGTGTCAGCCAAGATCTATTTCATACTGTCAAGTAAGACAAACACATTCCCCAACGTCTACATTCGATATATAAATAAGTTATTAGACTTGCTGGCTCCTTTAATTATATTCTCAATCAAATCTACGTTCCGCGGTCAAGGAAATTTATTCATTCATCGTCCTCTACACCTTTTCCAAGAAAACTTTCCCATGATCTTTCAAGAGGCAGCTAGTTATCAACTTATAATAACTTCCCTCGATACGAAGAAGAAGGTCGTTCTTATAAGTTATTAACTGACTGTCAATTGGAAAGGACTGCAAGTATTCCATGGAAGGGGTTATTCGATTTGATATACGAAAGCAAAAACCTTTTCACGAAATTCATTCCTTCATATGATCGAGGAAACCACATCCCAATTGGAATAAATACAACCCAATGAATCAAAACAAACCTGAACCAAACAGATCAAAAAAGAACGATATCAATTTCCATGTTAAAAAAAAGAAACTTTAATGAACATTCTGCCTTAAGAACTTTAACAGAGTAAATTTGATCCATAAGACTGCATGAGTCACCACACCAATAAAATGAAGCCACGTGATCTCGCAAATCAACATGAGTCTCCCTGAGAAATGTCACAAAGCGAACTTCAGAGCTCTTGTCACAAAATCATCGTTTATGAGTCACCAAACCAATAAAATGAAGCTACGTATCTGCAAATCAACATGAGTCTCCCTGACAAATGTCATAAAGCGAACTTCGAAACTCTTGTCACAGTATCATCGTTTATCAACGCACACATAGAATTGGAACAGGGTCAAACCCGATCAATAGTGCAAGATCAACAACTACTTCAATATCCTTTCCTACACCTCAAAAAATAAATATACCCTAGACAATTTAATAAATAAATCCTTGAGTTCAGAGTTTTTTTTATGCAAGAGTCCAGCTTAATATAATGACATTTCCATGCTATACAAAAAATAGCCTAAATTGCACTGATTAGTCGAATAGTGGTTTTATTCATGCCAAACACACCATATCTACAAATTATTATGTCTCAGGGAATTATTACCCAAGTATCCAATCGGTGATAAATAACACATTTATTGTGTTGTGTGGGCAACTAATAACCACCAATTTGATATCCAACTAAACTATTAGCTATGTGTATTATAATATCCTCCCCTATATTTTCAACAATACATTTGAATTTGTGCACTCTTGATATTAGAAATCCAATAAGTATGTAAAAATCATTATTCAGTTTTATGTGTGGTTTATACAAATTAAAAATGTGTCGAGAATATAATACACTAACCTAACCCATAAAATGTATCTCTTAACAACTCTGAATTTCTCGTTGTAATCAGCGGAGCTTAAGAAACTACCTCTTGATTGGCCTAATCAACAATTGTAACACCAACTCAAAATCTTAATAAAATATATGATCTTTTCTTTTTCGTATGAATTAGTCAAAAATAAAAATTAGAAAGTAAGATTGATGAACTATTATTTTGATACATGATGTTGTTCTGGGTGCAGGCCATGTCCATATCTACTATAATGTTGGTTTCAGTAAGATCCTCAACTGCAGACATGTCACTTTTTTCTACTGATGTGGTGAATATATTCTCTAGACTTTCAAGTTCATTCGATATATTACCAAAATGGAAGAGATAAATAGATAAATCTGGTAAATCCCCTTTGTATCTTTACAAAATTGGCTAAACTGAAGCCTAATTATAATAGCATACATGCATAAGATAAAAGGAGCACTTGCCTAATCGTTTTTTTATTTTTATTTTCTTTTCTTTTAATTGATCAATTGGAAGAACCAAGGTGAAATTACTATTCATATTGGCTTTTGTGAACGATGCACCAACATCCCTTGGCGGCTTAACGTTCATGTCTTGAGCAATGGATTTGGTGCTAATCTATTATCAGAACATAGACCCCGTGTTCCATACTTAAAATAGCAGGTTTTTGAAACCGGCATTTTAGTTCCCAATGAATTTAACAGTAAATACGATATAAATTGAATTTTCTAAAAAAAAAACGCAGTCCAGAGGCCATATTAATTATTAATGTTGTACATTTTATTGTTTTCTCTGATAATACCAGATATTACTTAAAATCCTAAAAAACAACTATGAACTTGGAGAATTGAAAAGAAAAGAATCGCATGTTTAAGCATAAACTAAAAAAATAGTCATTTACATACTTTAAAAATCCATTTACCGCTGCACCAAAGAAGAGATCATTAAAACAGCGAAATCATTCCGTTGAACTTTAAATATAAGATCCACAAATTTGTTATATAGAAAACTCTTTATGATCAAATCAGTGTTATGTTTCAGTACTCCTTTCTCATGATGCTTCTTTTTAGGAAAAAAAAAAAAACTTAGCTTAAAGACTATGAAATGAAAGTATTCACAGTTAAAAATAATACTCCCTACTCATGAAACCAACCTATTTTTTTAATACCTTACAAACCGGTTTGCCAGTTTTAGGTGCATCTATCTGCTATGTAGTACATAGTAACCGTGAATGAACCTTATAAATTCCTCAAGAGCTTAAGCGATTGACCTGCATCCGTCCATGCACATTATCCAAGCACAATGAGAAGTAAAAGGTAAATTAAAGTTACCACACAGCTACATGTCAAACTAATTTAAACTCGAGAACCAGCTTCATCGAGCAAGTCAATCGCTTTGCCAGGGAGGATGCAGCAACAATGTAGCATTAAAAAGTTTAATATTGAGGTAACTCGAGCATTCATCGTGTGCTAGTGATATTAGAAACACAAAATTGGTTAAACAGACCAAAATCAAAATTTCCTGGGTGAAAAGGACAGTCAGGTTTAGATACTGTTTAAATGGACAAAAATTTAAAAATAGGCAGGATGTAACCAGTTTCATCCTGTCCATTTTCAAATATTTTTTCTTATTTTTATTTTACACATGATGCATCCAGTTTCATCCTTGCTATTTTTTAAGTTTAAGCCAGGATGAATCCAGTTTCATCCTTGCTATTTTTTTTTGTCCATTTCACCCATAAAATTAAAAGACCAAAATCAAAATTTCCTGGGTGAAAAGGACAGTCAGGTTTAGATACTGTTTAAATGGACAAAAATTTAAAAATAGGCAAGATGTAACCAGTTTCTGATGAGTGCCAAATAGTGCATATTTATACACCTTTTTATTGGCATTTTACTCATCTTTTGCGCTTAGAAATCGAGATATTATCCAGCATTTTGTGTTTTCTTTGTTTTCAAGAATAAATATTTGTATTAATTAATTTTGTGTTTTTAGGTAATAAATAAAGCTCATAGAATCGAGGAGCCAAAAGAGAGTAAGAATTGGAGGCAAGCGTCTATGGAGGAAAGCCAAAGCCCGCGCGCGCAAGCATCAGCTTGCAACCCAACAAGTAGCAACTCATCTACAAGACATGGGCTTGAGCTAGACCCGACCCGTGACCGGATTAGAGTCCGTACATTGAGCCGTTAGATCTTCATCCAACGCTCGCTGCCTCCACGCGCATCGAAGCTGCTGCTCCGCTCAACACCGAGATCACTCCAAGTCTCCCGAGTCGTTCGAGATCTCCCTTAGCTACATCCTACGCTTGCTCAGCCCGTTCCATCAGCACTTGATGTGCCCGCTTCACAGCGAAGTTCCCTAACCCTATACCCTAGTCGACCCACCTCATTTCTCTTCTCCATCCTCTCTTTCTTCCCCCGACACAACTCGCGAGAACCCATTCACCCCTTTCTTCCCCGACCATACCGATCGCCTTTGCAAAACCACCACCTCCATATCTTGTCACCACAACAACTTCTCCATCAGCCAAGACAACCACCTTCTCCCCTAGCTTCTCTCTATCTCACTCATAGCCTCTTTCCTAGAAGCTAAGACTGAGATAGGAAGAACTAGGGTTAGGGTTTCTCTTCAATCAATCAAGGGAGCTCAGAGACGATCGAGTAGAGCCAACAACCGATGCAGAGAGTATGGGTGAGAGATTATTGCATTTAATTTCTATTTTAAAGAGAATTAGGGTTTGATGTTTTGGGAATTCTGTGCATGTATAAATAGAAGAGGTAGAGGATGATTTTGGGGCATGCCTGGGCTAGCCAGAGCACCACTTTAGACTGTTATTTGTGTTGTATTTGTTAATTATGTTTTAATTCAAATTACCAGGGTATTGATGAAACCCCTGATTTCATGTTAAACATGTTTAGCTTAGGTTTTGTTCTTGTTGTGTATAATATGCTAGGATTAGTAGTTAATTGATGGAGCTAAGAAGCCTGTGATGAGCTGTACTGTAAGAAGACAGCTCATACTAGGGGTTGATTAGCAAAATCATTTTACAAACATCAATTTTAGACTTTCATGGAAAGCTCAAGAACATAGCTTAGGTTGCATTAACTTAGCATAAGAACAGGTGGTGGAAACAATCACCCTGGTAGCTTCCATTTGGTTACACTTATTTCTTACCTTAGTTTAGAATCACATCTTCAACCTACAGGGCGAATTAGGTGCTGTTTAGATATTCGGTAGTAGAATTGTGATCACCCATAGTGGAGACTACCCATTTTACATCAAGTGAGGCACCAACCTTCAAATTTTTGCAACTTTCTAGAAAAGCTGTTAGAGTGCGTGTCACCGTACATCAATTCCGGGTAGGAATGGTGAGCTACCCAACTTCGTACCACTTTCAAAGACTACTTTTGATCTCTTGAGTGCTAGTTTTGTCAATCATGAGGGTGACGTTTAAAGATGAAAACTTCTTCTAAATACCGATTTGAAGTTAGCATCACTCTCTCCTCTCAATCAACAGATTCATAGAAACACATCATCGTCAGCCATCTTCAATTATATTATCAGACATCTTAAATTATCAGACATCTTCAATTATAAATGCCCAATGCTTTTCTCTCACAATGGATGCCTTGTATCCATTGTAGTTAGATCACAACTGTGTTGAGTGTATTGCAGCTCAAACCTTAGATACAATTGCTAATTCCCTTGATTAGTTGTGCTTAATTAGACAACTAATACTCTGGGTTAGTACTTTAGCTGTTATTTGAAGCTTTACAAGGAGAAACCCCATAGATAGGTGGTGGAATTGACTCCCGCACTTATCAGTCACAGGACAAGAAAGCTCAACCGAGTTGAACTCATAATAGGAGTTAGTGGTGGATTTGAAGACCATAGTATCCTCATTTGTCACTATCTTATACCTTAGTTTAGAGTCACTTCATTTCATCTCGCCGCTTCGACAACAAACCATAATTGTGTTACAGTCACCTGAAATCGTAAGTAGTAAGCCTTTAGATCAATCAGAGCACCACAAGTCTCTGTGGTTCGACCCGTACTTGCCACGTCTCCGATAGACGCCGTGCACTTGCGGTTATAACAAGTAGGCACATAAAACATATACATTTTCAGGCCTACCAAGTTTTTGGCGCCGATGCCGGGGACTTGGCGTGTGCCCTGTCGATTGTTGGCTTTTCTTTACTGCTTTTCACCCTGTACATATTCACTCTGCATTATTGTTTTTGGTCTTTTATTAGTATAACTTAGCTCAAATGCTTTCTTTATTTTACGTTTCTGCATTTGTCATCCTATCTGTTATTGCATCATACATCTGCTAGTTTTTCATTTAATCTTGTTAACATCATCCATAGCTTACATTGCATCAATACCTTCTTAGTGTAACTTAGTTGTTTTCCTTTACTTGCATCTTCATTGCTGTGCCTCTTCAGCTGTTAATCCTCTATTGTTTGTTTTCACCCCTGCACTAATTGTTTCTGCTTAGCTTGCATCCTCATCTGTAGCTAGAACTTAGTTTAAATTTCACTTTTAAGTCTCAGCTGCATATTAGTTAGTTGTACATTCTTGCATCTGTATTGCATCTTAGCAAGCATAACTTTTTGTTTCCCGCCATTATAGTTTGTAGCTTAGTTTAACTTTTCCATTATAGCCATTATAGGTTTGATTGCATCTTACTTTAACTGTGAAGCTCACGGGAACTAAATTTTTTTGTTACCCAAGTGTATTGCTCATGCCTTGCCTTTGGTATACTTGTCCGACCAACTAATAATTGGAATGTGCTTAGGCAAATTACGTCACACATGCTATTCCCAAGTGTCTTCTTTTTATTCCGTTTTGGTCTAATTGGTCGGTCTCTTTTTTTTTCTTTTTCATATATTTTTTCATTTTTTTTTTATTTTTTTATTTTTTTTTTTTTGTCTTTTCTAGTAACTCAACCACTCTATTTCATCCTAGTTGATGTTTAGTCTTAGAGAACTAAGATATTCCGGTATTAGAATAACTATCATGTTAATTTGTGATTTCTCGGAGTTTTCCTTCCCCCTTTTGTTAATTGGTTCCTCAACTCCTGCATTCAAAATGGTTCCATCCACTAATGGTGTCAAAAACAAACCTAAATGCTCCTCCACACTTAAACTTCACAACGTGTCGAATTCTGACAGATTGTATGCAGGAATTTGCCATTTCACAAAAGTTGTTGACAGTGTCAAAATTTCTGTTCTGACAAACGGTCTAACAGTTATGGTTTTGAACTACGCGCAGTCTGTTGAAAAGGTATTCGTAAGATAGCTCAATGAAATTAAACATAGGGGACGCAAACATGATATAAAAAACAGTAAAAAATAAATAAAACGAAACAAAATAAAAGTAAAAGGATAAAAGTTGTGGGTTGCCTTAAGCGCTTGTTTTATAGTTCACCACTTAGCTTCCTTACCTTGGGGATCCTTCCATAGGCTTTGAAACACTAACTTCACACAAATATTGGCAAAGTCATGAACCGATAAAGTATTCTTGTCCACACATGGAAGTATTAAAGAATACATGAGTCTAAAATTTCCACTCGCTTTCTCGGTTCCATAACCCCATAGTATGAGAATCAAATATTTACTTACTTAAAATCTAAACAAAGTCATTCAACAATATTCTCAAGACCTTCACACCAGATACTTATTATCCTCTTCATCCTCAAAACTTTATGTCATGGTCCCTCTATCAAACCTTGCAACCATTCTTCGGTCCGTTTCGCCTTCTAACCAAAGGAAATTTGCAAGGTCTTCCAATAAAAGCTCGAATCCAAATTTTATCATAAGAAACTCTTTAGAGGCTCCACCCCTTTATAGGCTCTTGATCATTATTAAGATCACTGCTCGAGTAATCTACACAAGATATCTTGATCCCAAAAAGACTCCATTGTACACTCCTAGGATGTCACCATGAGTTGGTTCAAACACATTTTCATAATAATCATCATCACTATCATAGTACTGGTCCTTGCTGAGTTACTTATCTCTAACATCCGAGCATTATTACGATCAAGAGTTGAGTTAACTACACAAATTACTTGTACTCATCAATGCCTTGTCAGCTCTTGATTCATCCAAATTCAAAATAGTGTATTGCGTGAATATCAATTCTCATAACCAAAGGATTGGTTTTGATTATACATGTAGAGTTGTTGAGGCAAACCAGTAACGGCGCTCAAAATTTGATGTGCAAAATATAAATATAGCAAGGGCAAGAAAGGAACCCCAAGGTTTCCTATATAAAACCTAAGAATTTGATTAGGTAAATAAAAATGCAAATCAAGGATGGAAAATATTGGATGTTTCATCTTCAATTGTAAACAAGTTTATGAACATATGAATAGAATTCGATGACCTCGCTTATCATCAAAGCCATGGTGAGTAAATTTCAGTTATCAACACACACATTAGACGTCAAGGATGTGAAAATATTGATAAAGGTTTCATCTTCAATTGTAAACAAGTTTATGAATATAAGGAATAGAAGCCAACCCAAATACCTTATTGCAAGAATACTCCGGTTATCAACACACACATTAGGCATGTGAAATCTACCTAAAAGAATAACCTAACGCCTTGCTAATCAAGTGGGGAGCATTAAGTTTAAATAGGGCTAATCAATGCAATTGTAATACATTAGTCAACTTCTACAATTGTATCAATACAAACCCTAATCATATCATGTCGTCTTCGTGAAACCCTAAATGAGTATGGATGTGAGTTCAATCAATTTAGACTCGACTAAACAAACATTCAATCATATTGCAATCCATCAATCATGCAATTATTATAACCTCTACCGTGAAGATAGTTGACATGATTCACTCAAATATCATGATCGACACTTAAGCTCCAACTGGCTAAACATATCTTGCATGATCATCTTTGTTCAAAACAATCAGAATACCTCACTACTTGCTTGTCGATAGCCAACTAACGTCGTTTACTTTCCTAGTGTCACTAGTTCCACTCTTCGTCGAGCCACCAAGAAGAACATTGACTGCCAGCCTCTCCAATCTCATTATTGACGCTTGGTACAACAAGATAACCACCACCCACTGCACATCGCCTAACCATGTTAACTTGCTAGCCCCCAAGCTGCAAGTTGAGCTTAGCCTGTGAAAACCAAATTAGTTGAACAATCCCAGTTGAAGTCAACTAAGATAGTTGACATCAACTAGCCCCGTTGACATATCTTGCATGCTCTACTGTTGACTTGTATAACCATTTGTGTTGACCTATATTTGGATTTTTGCTCGATTCGGTTACCTCTCCATGAAGTCTCGATGTGATACCCTTCTGTTGTGGTTGTCTGTTAAGCCTTACCTTGCGGTGCTAAGATTCGAGCCGAACTCCATGTCGTGAGTTGACAGAATTTCATCCGTCTTGTGGTTAACCTGAGCATAGCCTGTGCAAAGTGAATGAATGCTTGCTGAGAGATGGTTTCTCTGAGCATGTTAGCAATTTCTGAAACAGCACTGTGCTCATGCCAGTGTTGATTTGTGTGAGCATGTTAGAATGAATGCAATATCTGATTTCTGTGCTGTGTTGTTTCTTGCTTGCACTGTGCTCTGCCAGTGTTGTGTTATTTTTGAGACTTAGTGTCTCCCTGTGTTGATTTTTATAGTCTACCTTGTACGTTGTGCTGCTGTGTGTTGTGCATAACCAAAACCTGCATAAAAACCTAAACTGTGCACTGGGCTGCATAAGCTGAAGCCCAAATACCGGGTTGTGCACCTAGGCTGTTAACCACCATCCAACCTGTGCATAAGCTGCTCAGATCATCTTATTTTCCTTGCTCTGTGCAAACTGGTGCTGTGTACAACCTGCTCTGCACATCTTGAGCTGTGTTGAGAGCTGCACCTAGACCTGGCCTCGTCTTTGTGAATTGCGTGAGCTGTGGCTTTGTTGCTTAAGCTTCCCTGTACAACTTGCCCCATTGTTATTTTTCTTGTGCTTGGCCTGACCAGGGCTGCACATAACTTACCAGGCTGTGCACACAGCCAGTGCATGAGCTTGCCAATCTCTGCACAAACTGACCCCTGCACAAATTGCACTAGGCTGTGCAATAGACTAAAGCACACATACACTAGGTTTCCACCAAACTGAGCCCAATAAACCAAACTGTAAACTGGGCTGCACCTAAACAGCTGAAGCCCAACCACTGGGCTGTGCCTTTCCACTGGGCTGTGCAGTTTCACACTGCTGGGCTGCTCATAACCAAACCAAAGCCCACTGTCCAACAAACCAAAACCCTCCTCAACCAAACCAGCCCACACAAAACCAAATCAGCATTTAAACCTAAACTGGGCTGTGCAACAACCTTCAGCCCACATAAGCCACACTGCTAGGCTGTGCACAAAACTTTCAGCCCACACCCATTAGGCTTTGCAAACACTTTGGGCTGTAAACAACTAATCCCAATAAACCAAAGAATCCCACATAAACCAAAACCTACTTAAACCAAAACCCACTTAAACCAAAACTGAGCCCACAACAACTGGGCTTTGCATAACCTTTGGGATGTGCATTTGCATCACTTGGGCTTAGCTTCCCTGTTTTGGAGACTTCATTGGTCATTCATGCTTTATGTGTGCTAGGCTATTTGAGTTGCTAGACCATGTCAGGATTTTGGTCTGCGACTGGGGATGGAAACAAATCCATTAGAGAGCTTGCTTACGGGCATGCTTCACAATATGAACTCCCCATATACCATAGTGATTTTAGGGAATTTTATGAGCCTTCTCAAGGCCCTGACCTCACATACCCTAATCATTATGAGCACATGTATCATCCACCACAGGTTGAGAATGAACACCTTCCTCATACCAAGTCATCACTTCTAGATCAATTAGAAGCTCAAGTTTCTGCTTTAGAAAGGCAATTACATGAGCAACTGTCAAATCTAATCCCCCAGGCACTATGCAATGTATACTTGTACCTTATGTGGTAGCTTAGACCACCTATTTGAGAACTGCTACATTTTACATGAGTTTAGGCAGTCTAGGGAAAGCCATGATAATCAAATGTACGAATTGTCTAGAAGTGACTATGACCATGCACACATGCATCTTCCATCATCATGGGAAGTTGAACAATGTTATACTCACCCAACTCCGTGTTTGCAATCAGTAATGGAAACGCTCATGGAGCAAAATGCTAGGCTTGAACTGAATGCAATACACGACCATCCATATAGCAACATGTCTGAATTTCCCTTCTCTAGTGAACCATGTGCACACCCATGTAATGATCATTCATATGAAACATGCATACCCACTAGTGAAAATTCTCCTTCAATTGAACCTAATCTAGAGGTAGATGAGTATACTGGAACTCAAATTTTGAATGGGGAGATGAATTTTTGTTATGATGATGATGATGAATATGAAGAGCATGCGTATTTCGAAAATACAGTAGAATCTTTTGGTTCAGAGACGTTAGGCGTCTCTTCTGTGAACCCTATGAATGATGCTTCTTCTAATATTCATACATGTGATGCTTGATTTGGAACCTGTGGAATTGTCCTGTGAAAATGAGCATGCTATACCACCTGTTTGTGACCTAGGAATAGCTAAATTGTCTGTTGACACGGATGATTCAATGCATGTGCCTAACTCCATGCCTATGCTACAACATGATATCTCTCCTGGTTATGTTATACATGAGAATGATGATGAGTATGACACGGAGATTGATGAATTGTTTTATGCAGGTGAACATGATTTACCCTCTTCTGACTTTAGGAAAATGTGTGATGGTACAAATGATCTTATACATGAAAACAACTTAGATGTACCTAATCTCTCTCCTGAGTCACAAATTGAAGGTCCTCCACCAAACCTAGGTGTAGTTTGTCACAAAAATCTTAAACCAACTTTTCTGAGAGTTCCCAATTTAGGCCTAGAACTTTGTGCCTCCCAAGTCCTCTTGGACTACTTTGCATCAAAGTATAACACTTTTAAGGAACCACAGTTGGAATGTGTATATCTCGCTGTTTCTTAGTAAAACTCATTTTGAGTTAGACCTTTTGCATGATGTACCGTTAAAATTGCAAGATTTTGTGCTCTCAAACACACTGTTCACAAGTTTAGGTTTGGGGGAAACTCATTCACATATGCAGTCTTACTTGCCTTTGTCATATTATATTTGTGTAAGATCTGTTGATGTTTGTATATATTTTCTATTGGGTTGATCCTCAACTCTTTAGATTGTTGGTATATGGTGAATTTTCCTTGTATATAATCCAAAAGAGGACTTGTTAAATTTTTCTTTTCTTGAATCGGTTGAGTCTTCTTGTACATATTTTGTGCTAATCCGATATGATCTCCACTGAGAATGTTGGATTCTAGCCTTGTAGTTGCAGGAAATCCCACAATACACCCCTCACTATATTTTGTTTAACTAATCCATTCAGAAGATAATAGATGAGCAATTATGAATATTTATTAATAATTTTCTTAATATGTTTACACAGGGAAAATGGAATTGCACTTAAGATCTTACTAACATTCGCTCTGTTTTCTCTCCTAATGACTTGCTTTCCAATCCAAAAAGAACCCCCTCACAATGATTCACTCATCCCTTTATATAGGGTAATACATAGTGAATGAATGACTAAGTCGTCCTTTATTTTCGGGAATGTCTCGCGAAGTGTCGCAGGCGTACAAGTATTCGTATTTGCGACACTTCTTCATTTTCGCCAGATTTCATATCTCCCTATCGTCATCCAGTGCGTCATTCATATTAATCGTCTGCGACTCACTCGCAATGTTGTTATCGGTTGCCTTCGCGAATTGTTGTTGTCGCGATATTTTGATCCTACATCTTGCCTCTTTTTTCTTGAATATTGCTTGAAGAGCGATCTTTAAGAAAAAATACGTTGTTGTAGTAGTCTCTGATTTTTATTGATGAAGGAACGAGCGAAAGAATACTGGACTTGAAAAGTACGTACTTACCTCTATTCTTTGGCGAAGTTCCGAAGTTTTTAGAAGTATGTATGAAATATCATTTCTTGCCTCATGGGTTATGGAAAATAATGGATCTTGCAATCTCTTCTCGCGAGTTAGGAAAATAATTGAATCTCATATGATAAGAAAATATGTTGTGCAATACCCGAATACTACATCTTCTCGCCTCTCCTTATGTCTCCTTACGTTGCGCGATATCCGAATTCTTTTGTCGCAAACCGTTCATTTTCCATTAGAAATCTTCTTCAAAGATAGCTCCATGAATCTAGGAATGACCGTTTACACGTGTTTAAAACCATTCTTTTTACCGGTACATTTAATGTTATCCGGTCATAACACTTCCTTGCCTATTTATAGGAGAGTCTTTTGTGAAGAACATTTCTTTCCTTCTATTTCATCTCCTTTATCGTCTAAGAATCGTTCTTGTTATTCTTCTTCACCATCGTCTTCATCATCCTTCTGCTATTTCTTATTTGCTATCACTTCCATGGCATCCAGGTTTGTTAATCTTGCTAGATTCGATTGATTCTATGATTGATTGATTTTGTGATTAACTTTCCTTTTTGAGATTATCTTATTCCTTTTAATCTTTTTCTGCCATTTTTGTTTCAGCAAGAACAAACCCAGCACCAAGTTCACCGTGAAGAACCCCCTTCTTTCTTTGGATTCACAAATAAAACCAACTTCTCAACAAGAATCCACCTTGCCACCAAAGTCCTCTTCGCAAGCTAAACATATCGTTTCTAAAAGAAAGCCTGCGAGTGATAAGGTATTTTAAGAAGCATTTACTTTTTAATAACAATATCGTTGCCTCTGTTTCTTACTTAATTTATCATTCACAGGATGACAAAACTATTGACAAAACTCCCAAAAGATCTCGCCACTCTAAACCTGTTACTCCTGATGTCCCTTTTCCCTCATTTACACCTTCTTCTCCTGCTGCGAAATCATCGCAGGATAATCTTGTCGCAAGTGACAATATTCGGATGCCTCAACTCCTCATAGATCAAGTTCCTCATAATACTCCTACTACAAATGAACTTACTCCTTCTCCTACCATCAATGTCCCTATCATTCCTCCCATCACTACCTTTCCTGAAATCTCCTCTTCTCATGATGTTCCTTTGGCGAAGAATGACTCGTCTCTTCCTTCTTTGCCCGAGCAAATCCCTCTTACTGCAGAAAATTTGGAAGGAATAGACGTGGCTTTCAAAGTTCTCTCGGACCTTGTGAATGATGCCAAAAAGACTTCTGTCGATCCTGTCAAGTCTGATGTCTGCGAGATTTTAAGTAAACATCTCGGTTCTGATAGGATCTCGCAAGCATCCTTAGTTCAAGAAATTAATGTACTGAAAAATGATCTTCAAGCTATGACTGCTAAATGCAATAATCTCCATCTTGAAAATCAAAAATTTCACAACCTCTCACTAGATCGTGATAATTTTCGCAAGAAGAATGAAGAGTTAAAAGGTAAACTCTTTCCCCTTAAGCCCCCCTTTTTTTCTTTTTTTTTTCTTTTTTTTTTTTTTTTTTTTTTTTTTTTTTTTTTTTTTTTTTTTTACAACTTAAACTCTTGTTCGCCCTTCAAGCTCTAAACCAGAAACGAATAATGGAGATATATCAGTTGGAATCAATTGTTGAAGAGGTTCGAGTTGAAAGAGACGCTTGGATGGAGCAATATAACTTCTTAAATAATCTTCATACATATGTTGTTGATCAAATAGATAATTTGTCTAAAGAAAACTTTGATTTAGCTCAGCAGCAGGATTCATTAAGTAAAGACTTATCTCGCCTTTCTTACTCTTTGACTAAGGCTAATTTGGAGTTGGAAACTTTATCAGATGAGAATGGGACTCTTTCTCAGGAAAAGCGATCTCTGCTAAACAAGGTCGCGACTTATTCGCAAGAATATGATGCTTGTCAAAAATTACGTGAAGAACAAGAACAATTTATTCACACTTTGAAAAACCAACTTGAAGAAATTACTGCCGAGAGAGATAAACTTATTCAGGGAAGAATAACCTTGAGTCTAAAAGCAAACCAATTCAAGGATCAATGTTCCAAATTAGAAAAATCCAACTCTACCCTTGTGATCGAGAATTCTATACTTGTTTCGAATGAAAAAAGCTTGCGAGCTCGATTGAAAGGCCTAGTTGGAGATACATTTGATGATGCCATGGACTGTTTGGGGAATAATTTTGCAGCTTTAATTCAGCATCTTACTTCTCAGAAGGAAGGTAGTCATATTATTTGACTATCTTAATACATTAATTTATTCCAAAAAATCTTTAATTATCCTGAGAAGAAGCTTTCTTTAATCTTGTGCACTTGTTATGCGAGACTCTCCGAGAAAAGCTTCGCTCGTTATCTCCACCTCGATCAGATTATTCTAAGATTCGCAAAGAAAATGGGTTACTCGCCGCCTCTCTTGCTCGTTCTCGCGACCGTGCAGAACGAAGATTTGATTATATGTTTTACTGTAAAGACATAGATAGTAAGAATCGTCAGAAGGCGTTGCTTCGTCAATTCCCCCTCAAAGCTGAAGTCCTTGTGAATGAGATTTTATTGTCTAAATCCCTTGATCCTATTCATGTTGATCCTTTGGAAGTAAGTGATGATGAAGTCCCTGATTCTCCTGACAGTGATTATGACTATGAAAGCGGCGAAGATATCGCTAATATTGAAGTTGTCAACAAAGATCCGACTGAAAAAATTTCTGATGAAAATCCACCAGCTGGCGAAAATGAAGGTGCTGAAAACATTTCTGATGAAAATCCACTAACCGGTGAAGATGAAGCTGATAAAGGCAATGAAAAATCTCAACCATCCTCTATGGTTGATAATATTGATGTAGAGAATTAAACTTTCTTTGTAATTTGTCAAAACTTCTTTTTGTTTGTAAGGATTAAGTCTTTGATCGAGTAGTCCCCTTATTTTCTCCCTTTTCCCTTATTTAAAGTGTTTGAACATAATCTCGCGAGCATGTTCGCTTATTGAATCTTCTATTAAGTAAAACCATCCCAATTAGGAATTTCACTTTATTTCTTCTCATTGCGACAAGATCGCAGGCCGCCTTTACATTTTCATGTAATGACCCATTGACCTTGCCTTATCATCTTTGATGGTCTTCTAAGTTTGACCTTCCTATTTAAAGGTCTTACTCTGCCACCCTTTATTGCGACAAGGTCGCAGGACGTCTTTACACTTGCATGTAAAAACCCATTGACCTTGTCTTATCATTTTTCAAGTATTTTTGCCTCTGCAGGATATTTTGCTTGCGACAATATGACAGGCCTAAATTTTCTTGCGAAAGTAAAGCCCCATGACATTGTCGTCGTGCGACGAAATCGCAGGACGTCTTTACACTTGCATGTAAGGACCCATTGATCTCGTCTTACCCTCGCGTTAGTATTATTGCCTCTGCAGGATCATTGCACAAATATGACAAGCCTAAGTTTCCTTGCGAAAACAAAGCCTCGTAACATTTGCGTCTTTGGCACTTATCAGCTCCCTAATGGAGGGTGCCGCCCTTATCATCTCCCTGGTTGCCCTTCAAGGAGGCGTACATCGGCCATACAAGGCTAGCTCCTCCCATCCGGTCTTAACAACAACCAGTTGTTTTCGCAGCCTCTTATCCCTTATACCTATAGAGTTTATGGTTACAAGGCCGCACCCTAAGTGGAGTTTTCTTTGGCCGAAAAGATGCGCCAAGACTTGTCAAGAGTGGTAAGGAAGTTCCATGCTCCCGCACTCTTGACTCAACCGGTACCTCGGCGCCTTGATCATACGCTGACTCCTTGAAAGAGACCCTCGGTCGCCCAACAGGTGGTATAACCTACATATATAGTTGGGAATCCAAGGTACCTCTTAGGATAGGCTTTCATGGGCCCCAAATCTACATGACCCCAGGTTCCAGGGGCGGTGTAACCTTTTCCCCGGGCCATGTTAAGAGATTCCCCTTATATGACGCACTTTAGGTCTTACATTTGCCTCTTACGAAGTATAATTCGCGAACTAGGGTGTACGCCATAAAGGTTCGTCCCATTCATTCAATTATGTTTATTCATTCATTCATTCGTTATTTCTTGCCATTTCGCTTTCGCGAGACATTCGCTGATATCTTGGTCTGTATTTTATTGAATTTTGCAAATATCTTGCATTAAAGTACTTCATCTAACCCACTTTTACGGGTAGTATTTCTTTAGATATAACTTTGTTCCACTACCGCCGCCTAATCTCTCGTCCCATATCTTTTCCTTCGGGATCCATCAATCTATAAGCCCCCGTACCAACTACTTCTTTGATAATATAAGGTCCATCCCATTTTCTCGCCAACTTGCCTCCATTTTTCGCTGATATATTGGTGTCTCTCGCAGTACCAAGTCTCCTGGCTGAAATTCACGTATCTTCACACGCTTGTTATATTCTCCGCGTCTTCGTTGATAATTCTCCATGTGTCGTAACGCCTTCTCCCTTTTCTCTTCTAATTCGTCCAACTTGATTAGAATGTTACCTGCACTAAGATTTTTCTCCCAAACTTCTTTCTTAGTTGTTGGGATCCTAACTTCTGTTGGGAGCACAGCTTCAACTCCATACGTTAAGCAAAAGGTGACATTCCAGTAGCTTCTCTTCTGGTTGTATTGTACGCCCATACTGCACTGGGTACTTGTTCGCACCATCCTCTATTGTGTCCTTCTAACTTCTTCTTCAATATATCCGCGATTGTTTTATTTGTTGCTTCCGCCTGACCGTTAGCTTATGGATATAATGGAGTCGATTTCCCACATTTTATTTGAAATGCATTAAGTAACAACTCTATGTTTTGCCCTTCAAATTGTTTCCCATTATCAGATACCAACTGTGCGGGGATCCCAAATCTGCATATAATATTCTCGAATATGAAAGTAAAAACGTCTTTGTCGCGAATGTGTTGTACCGCTTTCACTTCCGCCCATTTGGTGAAATAATCCATTGCGACAATTAAGTATCTTTCCGCCCATTCTGGTAAAAAGGTCCCACAATATCTAGACCCCACTTTCCAAAAGGCCACACACTTGTAGAAGAATTTAATGGTGCCCAGGTGCATGTATTTTCTTCCCATGCCTTTGACAATCTTCGCAGCGCCTTGACATTGCTCTCGCGTCTTCATGCATATATGGCCAGTAATATCCTTGCATTTTTGCTTTATATGCTAGAGATCTTCCACCGCTATGATTTCCAGCGTCTCCACTGTGCAACATCTTCAATATGATTTCTCCCTCTTCCCTCGTTAAGCATCGAAGTGAAGGTCCATCAAAAGATCGTCGATAAAGTATACCATCTCTTAATTCATAATTCGTTGCACGGCTTTTCAATTTGTGTGCTTCTAATCTATTTCTTGGTACCTCCCCTTTCATCAGGTAAGCATGAAGTTCTGTTCTCCAATCTTTATCGCGACATTGTGGTATGTCTTCTACTAACATTGCATCCGCTTCTTGTTCTTCTTCTTTATTGATTGATGGTGCCAAAAGTGTTTGTATTTTGATATTCCTCGCAGTGGGGTCTGTCATCATACTTGATATAAAGGCAAAAGCATCTGCGAGTCTGTTATTTCTCCTTGATATATGCCTCCACCTCATTTTTGGTATCTGTGCTGACAATTCTTCGACAAGCTTTCTGTACTTTGCAAAGATGGCTCATTCGTAGCGTATTTCTCTGTTATCTGGCGAATTGCTAATTGCGAATCACTGGTAATCCTCACATTTTCTAACTTCATTTCTATTGCGAATCGCAGAGCATGTATTATAGCTTCATACTCCGTTTCATTATTGGTGGATTCAAACTCCAATCTAAAAGAGAAAGCTAATTTATTGCCTTTTGGCTGAAATCACAACAATTCCCACTCCATTACCTTCTCCATTTGATGATCCGTCTACCAATATTTCCCACCTATCTCGGTTCGATTAACAAATCATTTGGGTCTCCATGCTCTTCTTCTACATCCATCATTTCATCCACTCGCTTCATCTTCTTCCAAAGGAAATTTGCCAAAAAGTCTGCGACTACCTCGTGACTTGGTTGAGGATAATATTTCATATTTGAGTTTATAATGGCTTATTTGGGCATTCCACCTTTCTACTCTTCCCGATCTTTTTGAATTTTTCATTACCGATTCGATTGGTACTTTTGTTACCACCTTGACAAGATGTGCTTGAAAATATATGCGAAGCTTAAATGTTGCATAGACTAACGCCGGGATTAGTTTTTCAATCTTCGAATAATTCCTTTGCGGCATTAAAAGTCTTACCGATATAGTAAATCGGTTTTTCCACTCCAAAGCGTCTACTCACAAAGAATCTTTGCGCTTAACGCGTGCGGACGTTGTCGCAAGATATACCAACAATTCCTCTCCGGCTCGCTTTTTGCATAATGGATACTTCCATTAGATGTTCTTTAATTCCCGTAAAGCCTTTTCACATTCGTCGTCCATTTAAACTTGATCCCTTTTTCGGATCTTTGAAAAATGTTTGCACTTATCGATGACCATGAAATGAATCTTCCTAGTGATGCTAATAATCCATTTAGCTTTTGAACATCCTTTATTGTCGCGGTGTTGGCATATCGCGAATCGCTTTCACTTTCTCCGGGTCGACTTGTATTCCTTCCTTTGATACTATATAACCCAAATATTTTCCGATGCCACTCCGAAGGTACATTTTTCGGGTTTACTTTGATGTTGAATCGCCTCATCTGTTCAAAGATTTCTCTCGGATCTTGTACATGGTTTTTTACGCTTTCTTACTTTTTACGAGCATATCATCTACGTATACTTCCAAGTGTTTTATGTATCCATTCTCGCGAACACTTCTTCTACCATTCTTTGGTATGTTGCTCCTGCATTTAAGTAAACCAAACGGCATTTTTGTATAACAATATAACCCTCTTGGAGCGAAAAAGCGGTATGCTCTTGGTCTTCCTCACGAGAGGAATCAAGGTTGTAACCTTTATACCCGTCCGAGAGATGATATTCTTTCATTTCCCGCTCATTGATTCGACTAGTTGTGGGATATCCGGCAATGGAAAACTATCTTTAGGACAAGCTTTGTTTAAATCGGCTGAAATCTATGCAAATTCTTATCCCCTTTTTCTTCTTTGGGACTATAACCATATTTGCTATCCATTCGGGATACTTTGTTGGCTCCGATGATTCCCGCATCTAGCATTTTTCGCAATTCTTCTTCTATTTGGGGGTGATAAGTCATTTGCGATTTTCTAATTCTCTGCTTGAACGGCTTCACCGTTTTATCTATTTCAGTTTGTGACAAGCTATCGATGGATCTATACAGGCATATCATCCATGTTCCATGCGAAGATATCCTTATAGTCTCGCAACAACTCTGAGTCCTTTTTTCCTCATCCGCTTCCATACTCGGTCCCAATCTTCAACATTTTGGGCTCTTCATTAGTTCCGACATTCACTTCTTTCGTTTGCTCTGCCCGCGACGTAACTAGCTTGCGACTCTCCCATAGGGGTTGGTCCTTTCAACTCTTTCGCGAGTTCATTTTCTTCTCCCGAAATCTCGCTAGGTATCCCTTTTCCTTCCTTTGCTCTTATCATGTAAACTCTAAATTCTTCTTCTTTTTTATTTGCTTTCGCCCGGTTTTCATGCGATACTTTCGCTTCTTTGCTTGCTCTTCATGATATTTTATTTCAATTTGATAACATATTCTTCCTTTATCCACATCTCCTCTAATCTCGCCGATTCCAGTTGGTGTGGGAAATTTGATACATTGATGAAATGTTGATGCTCTGACTTTTATTGCATGTACCCATGGTCTCCCTAGCAATACGTTGTATGGCGATTCCATATCTACTACACACAAGGTTATTCGTGTCTCGATGTCTCCCAACAGAATTCGTATTTTTACTTCTCCTTTAACCTTTGTTACGGATTTACCAAAACCATGGATGTTGTATGCCGTGGGAATCATTTCTTTATCTTTATATCCCATTTTCTTGTAAGCATGATAAAACATGATATTCACTAAGCTTCCCGTATCGATTAAAGTTCTATTTACTGTCCATGTTTGCGTTGCCTTTTCTAATTCTTCTCCTTTGCATGCGTTTATTGTGATTACCAATGGAGATGTGTGATTCAAATTTTCTTTGGATATTTCTGAAGCTGTGAATGTTATCCTTTGCTTTTCCCATTCTTCTAAAGGCAATGTCACTTCTCTATCTGTGATTTTCTTTCCTTCAAAATCCCGCTTGTGTATTCTTCCTTTGATATTTTCATGAAACTCATCAATCATTGTCTTTGTGCCCGAACTGTACTCCATATCTTTCTCCTTTACCTCGTCTAATTTAACATTTTCTTTTTCTTTCATTTTCTTGATTTGAATGATTCTGATTGCCTTCTTTCTTTCTTCAGCCCCTCCTTCTAGCGCCAATATGTAGTTGCAGGAAATCCCACAATACACCCCTCACTATATTTTGTTTAACTAATCCATTCAGAAGATAATAGATGAGCAATTATGAATATTTATTAATAATTTTCTTAATATGTTTACACAGGAAAATGGAATTGCACTTAAGATCTTACTAACATTCGCTCTGTTTCTCTCTCCTAATGACTTGCTTTCCAATCCAAAAAGAAACCCCCCTCACAACAGATTCACTCATCCCTTTATATAGGGTAATACATAGTGAATGACAGCTAAGCTGTCCTTTATTTTCGGGAATGTCTCGCGAAGTGTCGTAGGCGTACAAGTATTCGTATTTGCGACACTTCTTCATTTTCGCCAGATTTCATATCTCCCTATCGTCATCCAGTGCGTCATTCATATTAATCGTCTGCGACTCACTCGCAATGTTGTTATCGGTTGCCTTCGCGAATTGTTGTTGTCGCGATATTCTGATCCTACAAGCCTTGACTAATGAAGCTCTAACCTTGCTCCGCCGACATCCGGTAATCTCCTCCCTTTTTCTCTATTCAACATAGTTTTCTTGGTATGTGACTGTTTAAATTTTTTCTATCTGTCGACACATTGAGGACAATGTTTGATTTAGGTTTGGGGGTGCATTTGCATATAGAGTTTTTAGTCTTTTTGTTTTACTTCAATAAAAAAAAAAAAAAAAAAAAAAAAACATTTCAAAACTTTTTGCAAATAAAAACCTCCAACTTTTAGAGATCTTAGAGTCACTAGCATGCTTTTAGCTATGTTTACATAGAGAGTCCGAGAAATAACAAATTGGAAGTACTTGGAGAACACAATCGGGTTTCTTAGTTGATTAGAGCGTTAAAGTTGGATTTAACCATACCAGAGGGCGAATTAGGTGTCTGTTTAGATATTCGGTAGTAGAATTGTGATCACCCATAGTGGAGACTACCCATTTTACATCAAGTGAGGCACCAACCTTCAAATTTTTGCAACTTTCTAGAAAAGTGTTAGAGTGCGTGTCACCGTACATCAATTAGGGTAGGAATGGTGAGCTACCCAACTTCGTACCACTTTCAACACTACTTTTGATCTCTTGAGTGCTAGTTTTTGTCAATCATGAGGGTGACGTTTAAAGATGAAAACTTCTTCTAAATACCGATTTGCGATTAGCATCACTCTCTCCTCTCAATCAACAGATTCATAGAAACACATCATCGTCAAGCAAGCGGAGCATCATCAGAATATTTGAAGAAAAGTTGATATAGTCCAAGGTTACATACAACAAAAGAAAATAGGATGAGAATTAATGAAGTTTGTGAAATCAAGACAAGTGTAAAAAAAAAAAAAAAAAAATTGAGTCTTATTGTTTTATTGTTATTTTCATTCCAAGTTAAATCAAAAAAAAAAAAAAAAAAAAAAAAAAAAAAAAAAAAAAATTGTGTTTGTCAAGTTTTTGTAAAGTTCAGAAGTTCGTCATCAACATTTGAAGACCGAAGACCGAAGATTGAAGACGTTTCTATGAATCCGAGAGAGTGATATTAATTGCCGATCGGGTGAGAAGTGAGTGAGTACTCCCACCCTTGCTAATGGTTGATTTCCTTTCTTAGAGATCATCGAAAAAGATTCTTTTGTCCACACTTCGTGGAGTCTCCGTAAATTATTTCGGAAGGTTATCCTTCTTACCTACAACGTGTGTAGGATTTCTCTCTTTATTCCCGCTTTCGCACACATGAGAGACTAAAAGCGATCTTTTGAGTGCAATTATCATAAAACCCTAATGGTGAGGCAAGAAGTCGAGGCTTATGATCACAATCGAATCCGAATTCTTTCATATGGTATGGTTACTTCTCGCTCAAAGACTTAAGGATGAGAATGCGTTCTTTGGTAGTTCTAACTTCTTGTTACTAGCATGCGAAACTCTATGTCCTCATAGCTCCTTGGATGCTTGAGACTCTTTTACACTCGAAATTGGAGAAGGTTTTGTGGGTACACCTCTGGTAAACCCTCACGAGACTACAACTCGTCCACTAGGGACACCTAGGGGTTTAAAGGCTTAGTGCATACGCTAAATGCATTCGAGAGACTGCGACAGGGGTATAGTTAGGATTTCTTCGTTTCGTTTCACTTGAGGACAAGTAAAATTCAGGTTTGGGGGTATTTGATGAGTGCCAAATAGTGCATATTTATACACCTTTTTATTGGCATTTTACTCATCTTTTGCTCTTAGAAATCAGATATTATCCCAGATTCTGTGTTTTCTTTGTTTTCAAGAATAAATATTTGTATTAATTAATTTTGTGTTTTTAGGTAATAAATAAAGCTCAGAGAATCTGAGGAGCCAAAAGAGCAGAAGAATTGGAGGCAAGCGTCTATGGAGCAGAAAGCCAAAGCCCGCGCGCGCGCAACAGTTGCAACCCAACAAGTAGCAACTCATCTACAAGACATGGGCTTGAGCTAGACCCGACCCGTGACCCGGATTCGAGTCCGTACATTCAGAGCCGTTAGATCTTCATCCAACGCTCGCTGCCTCCACGCGCATCGAAGCTCGCTGCTCCCGCTCAACACCAGATCACTCCAAGTCTCCCTGAGCCGTTCAGATCTCCCTTAGCTACATCCTACGCTCGCTCAGCCCGTTCCATCAAGACTTGATGTGCCGCTTCACAGCGAAGTTCCCTAACCCTATACCCTAGTCGACCCACCTCATTTCTCTTCTCCATCCTCTCTTTCTTCCCCCGACACAACTTTGCAGAACCCATTCACCCCTTTCTTCCCCGACCATACCAGTCGCCGCCTGCAAAACCACCACCTCCATATCCTGTCACCACAACAACTTCTCCATCAGCACAGCAGCCACCTTCTCCCCTAGCTTCTCTCTATCTCACTCATAGCCTCTTTCCTAGAAGCTAAGACTGAGATAGGAAGAACTAGGGTTAGGGTTTCTCTTCAATCAATCAAGGGAGCTCAGAGACGATCGAGTAGAGCCAACAACCGATGCAGAGAGTATGGGTGAGAGATTATTGCATTTAATTTCTATTTTAAAGAGAATTAGGGTTTGATATTTTGGGAATTCTGTGCATGTATAAATAGAAGAGGTAGAGGATGATTTTGGGGCATGCCTGGGCTAGCCAGAGCACCAATTAGGTTTAATTGTAGTTTAATTGTGTTTTTGATGTTTTAATTTAGAGTGCTAGGGTTTCACTGAAACCCTAATTCCCTGTTTTGATTTCAATCTTGTTTGAGATGTTTTTGAGTGCTTAAATTATCAGACATCTTCAATTATAAATGCCCAATGCTTTTCTCTCACAATGGATGCCTTGTATCCATTGTAGTTAGATCACAACTGTGTTGAGTGTATTGCAGCTCAAACCTTAGATACAATTGCTAATTCCCTTGATTAGTTGTGCTTAATTAGACAACTAATACTCGGGTTAGTACTTTAGTCATTATTTGAAGCTTTACATGGAGAAACCCCTTAGATAGGTGGTGGAATTGACACCTCGCCCTTATCGGTCCTGAGACAAGAAAGCTCAACCGAGTTGAACTCATAATAGGAGTTAGTGGTGGATTTGAAGACCCTAGTATCCTCACCGTCACTATCTTATACCTTAGTTTAGAGTCACTTCATTTCATCTCGTCGCTTCGACAACAAACCATAATTGTGTTACCGTCACCCGAAATCGAAGTAGTAAGCCTTTAGATCAATCGAGCACCACAAGTCTCTCGTGGTTCGACCCGTACTTGCCACGTCTCCGATAGACGCCGTGCACTTGCGGTTATAACAAGTAGGCACATAAAACATATACATTTTCAGGCCTACCAGTTTCATCATGTCCATTTTCAAATATTTTTTCTTATTTTTATTTTACACAGGATGCATCCAGTTTCATCCTTGCTATTTTTTAAGTTTAAGACAGGATGAATCCAGTGTCATCCTTGCTATTTTTTTTGTCCATTTCACCCATAAAATTTTTAACTCGTCCATTTGAACCATGTTTTAAATTTTTTTGGACAAATGACCCATTTTCCGTATTAGAAATATAAATAAATAAAATGCATGCAATCGTGTATGCCATGTAACATCATTAGACTACTACATCAAGTATCAACAGATTGCAACAATATGGTTACCAAAAAATAATGTCAACAACCTTATTCATCCTAATGTATGCATTAACACATAAAAAAAAAAACATGAAGAGATTTAAGTCTTCACTAATGTCAGATCAGATTGGAGTCCATTGTAATAACTCTGTAAATTAATAAGGATTTCAACATGCTCAAAAGGAAAATACATCTTAGTCCAACAGATTCGCCTGCAAAAAATTAACAAAAACTCGTGAAATGAATTTAACATTATAATGCAGAACATGATTAAGTGTAGCCGTAAATAATGTTCTTCGACCGTGGCATAAAGCATAATAGCTCATTACTTAAAATGTGAAATAACTGGTGCACATCCCCTGCAAAGCATAGATAGTGAAAGCTACGGGGCAGATTTGCAACCCATTCCCTAACAGATCCAGCCCATCAAAAATGAAATTGCAAGTTATCACCATCTGTGATTCTTTAGCAAGCTAATGGACGTTACTATTTCTTATTGTACATTTGTATATAAGATGGAGAATACCATAATTAGATGGTAAGCAGCATTTCATAATGGGAATATTCTTATTGGCCCAAAGTTCTTAAAATGGATACCATAATGAGATGGTAAGCAGCAGTTTATACGATGGAGAATACCAAAAGACTTTCTTATTGTAGGATCCAAATATCGCAACAACTACACACTTGCGGAATCTTCATTAACAACGTCGCGAAACCGTCGCAAAGTGATTTCAGAAATGACATAACAAATGACGATAGCGTAAACATGAAGAAAGTGCGAAGATCTTGCGAAAACTAAAGTGTCATGCGAGACTTAATATTTATACTCCTGCGAAATGTCGCAAGGTAAATCCGAAATTAAGGGAAATATTAGTTGTACATGAGCTGTCATCCACTATGTAAACACTATATAAAGAAGAGAGCAGGAGAGAGAAAGAGAGGATAATTTTGGTAAGAGAGAGAGAGATATTTTAGAGAGAAATATTTTTAGAGAGAGATTTATTTTCTTTATCATCTTCTTCCTCTAAAATTAGATCTAGAGCTCTACAAAATATCCATTAATGGAGATTGTAAATGTAATTCTTATGTAACCTCAACAATTATAGTGAAGAACCATGGATGTAGATCATATTGATCGAACCATGTAAAAAATCCTTGTGTCCATTTATAATTTTAGCATTTTAATTATGAAATAGATTTAGATCTATGAAATATTATGAGGGGTGTAGTGTGGGATTTCCTGCTACTACATATGCGCTAGAAACAGGGAGAGAGTAATGGATTTTGTCCTTCCTGTAACTTGTTGGATCAAGAAATTTCCATGAAAATTAGTTACTGTTCATACTTTTTATTTAGATCTATAAAATTTAGGTTCAAAAATGGAAGTTTTATGGAAGAAATTACACTTTCAGGGAGAAAACACCGTCAACAATTCAAGGACATGAAAAGAGGAAGAGAAAAAAAATAGGTTGATGTGATGAAATTCAAGGAAGAAAGCTAATTTTTTAATGGAAGATTTCATATTCAGGAGAAAAAGCAAGAGGAAAATTGTTGAAGGAAATAAAGGAAGAACGAAGATAAGGATAAGAACAAACGTTGTGATTTTTATCACAAACATAAGCTCGCACGAGATGGTTTGAGTTGGAGCGAATAAGCAAGAGGTCAAGGGTTCGTCGCAGAGACACATATTTTTATTTTTCAAGTGGCGAATAAGAGAATAAAGAAAAAAGTTGTGGGTTAATTTCGCAGAGAGGTTCTTGAACAGTTGGTTCAGCGAGCAATATGTGAGTTTGAGGTCACAAGTTCGAATTCACTTGCGAGCATAATTTTCTTTCTTTTTACGTAAGGGAAAAATGGATAATTTCGCAAGGTTGTTTCATTATTTTGCAAACAAGAGGCAAGACAAGTTGGTTATCTCTGCGAAATTAATGAGCTCAAGGTCGCGTGTTCAAATCCCAACAAATGTATATTTTTCGCATGGATTTTTCGCAAGGGTATTTCACACGTAAGAAAGTAAGTTATTATTTCGCGAGAGATAGTTCGCAAACGAAGCCAAACAAAGTTGGTCGAGGTAAAGACAATGAGCTTGAGGTCGCAGGTTCAATTCCCACCTCTCGCGAATTTTCGCATATTTTTGAACTTTCAAATGAGAAGAAATGGAATAAGGTTATGAAATTATGTGTTTCTTTCAAAACAACAATTAGCGCAGATGGTCGGGGATTAGGAGTATGGGTTAGAGTTCGCATGATCAATTCTCGCAAAGCTCAATATTTTTCACACTTTTGGAACTACCGAAAAGAAAGGAAGAATAATAGAGTGGCAATATGTGTTTCTTTCGCAAGTCGAAGCTAGCTCAGATGGTCAGCAGTAAAGGGAAGGAGTTTGATGTCTAGGGTTCGAATCTCCCCATTAGCAAAGAGTTTTTGCACTTCGCATGAATGTTTACCTTGCGAACGTTCGCAGCATGAACACTTCGCAGATATTCGTTTACTTCATGCAAATGTTTACTTCTTTGATAATCTCGCAAGGGTATCTCGCAAGAAGAAAGTAGGTGATTATTTCGCAGAAACACTTCGCAGAGGCAAGGCTAGCACAGTTGGTTAGGAGGCATCAATGCAAGCAGAAGGTCGCGGGATCAATTCTTGCTTCTCGCATATTTATTTTTGTTATGCGAAATTTCGCAAGGACTTTGCCTATTTCTCAAAGAAGAAAGTTGATGACTATCTCGCAAATTAATTTCGCAAGAAAGGGTTAGAACAGTTGGTATACTGCGAGAATATGCAAGAAGAAAGTCAAGGGTTCAAATCTCATCTCTCACACTTCTTTTTGCTGCGAGATAATTATATTTTGTGCGACGTTCATACATTTCAAGGATGCTAGCTTCGCAAGAAAATCATATACTTCGCAAGAGACGACAACAACAGCAAACCACAAAAGCTAAGTACCACTTTCCTTGAACATTTTACTTTTACAACAAATAAAAAGATTTTTGATTTGATTTACAAAAAAGCGATTCAATCGCAAGATTACAAATATTACTAAGATTTTAAGATTATAAAGACTTCAAAATTACAAAGATTTCTAGATTTCAAAGTTACAAAAAAAAAATAAAAAAAAATTCAATTTGTATATTTCTCTAGAATATTTCTTTTATAGACAATAAAGGATTTTTGATTTGAATCGCAAAACGCGATACGATCGCAGAATTATAAAGATTTCACAACTACAAAGATTTCAGGACTATAATGTATTAGAATTTTTCTTGAATATTTACTTTGCTTCAAATGATATGATATTATGAGAATGAATGAAAGAAATGTGAGAAATGAAGGAATGAATGAAAGGATGAATGAAAGAATGAAGACATGCGATAATTTCGCAGAGATAATGGAAATGCGATAATTTCGCAAAGATAATGAGAAGAGATAATCAAAAATAAATGATTGAACGAATTGACAAAAATGAATGAGTGAGTGAATGGGACGAACCTTTATGGCGTACGCCCTAGTTCGCGAATGATATTTCGCAAGAGGCAAATGTAAGACCTAAAGTGCGTCATATAAGGGGGTATCTCTTGACATGGCTCAAATGAAAAGGTTACACCGCTCCCCGGAACCCGAGTCATGGAGATTTGGGGCCCATGAAAGCCTATCCGGGAGAGATACCTTGGATTTCCAACTATATATATAAGGTTATACCCCGGTTGGACGCCCGAGGGTCTCTTCCAAGGAGTCGAGTGTATGCTCAAGGCGCCAGGGGTACACGGTTGAGCCAAGAGTGCCTGGGCATTTGAAGTGTCTCGGCCATTCTTGGCAAGTCTTGGTATATGCTGCACTCTACCAAGAAAACTCCACTTAGGGTGCAGTCTCGTAACCATAAGCCATATAGGTATAAGGGATAAGAGGTCAGAAAACAACTGGTTGTTGTTAAGATAGGATGGGAGGAGCTAGTCTTGTATGGCCGATGTACGCTCCTTGAAGGGGAAACCGGGGGGAGAAGATAAGGGAGGCACCCTCCATTAGGGAGCTGATAAGTGTCAAAAGACGCAAATGTCATGAGGCTTTATTTTCGCAAGGAAATTTAGGCTTGTCATATTTGTGCAATGATCCTGAAGAGGCAATAATACAAAAGACAAAGATAAGGCGAGATCAATGGGTCTTTACATGAAAGTGTAAAGACGTCCCTGCGATTTCGTCGCAAGACGGCAATGTCATGGGGCTTTATGTTCGCAAGAATATTTAGGCCTGTCATATTGTCGCAATAATGAGGGGTGGAAAAATAAGACCTTTAACTAGGAAGGCGAAATAAGACCACACAAGAAACTGATAAGGCAAGACCAATGGGTCATTACATGAAAATGTAAAGACGTCCCCGCGATTTTGTCGCAATGACAAAATTCAACATAAACATTTTGAATGTAAGTAACAGAGATCTTTCATCGCAAAAAAGATTACATGATAAGCTTGCGAGCTTGATAAAATGATTAAATGATAAACTTGCGAACATGTACATAATAATGAGACTGAGGCAATGCAAATGCCACACACTTGATATTATGATCATATTATTATGCGATACTAATAGTGCAGAATAAGAAAAGATGAAGCACAAGTAAGAACTTGCGAGAAACAATAAATACGCAAAGAGGAATGCATATACTAGAGACAAAATCGAGAAATGAAGAATGGAAGCGATTTAAAGCTACATCAAGTTTAGAACGGCAAAATAAGCTAAGTAACACAAACATTAGTTATACATTGTAGTAGATAAGCATTCTCATCATACAAGCATCATACTCGCATCATGAAAGCATCGCATAAGCATTTCATGGCATAAATATCGCATACACATTTCATAACATAATCATTACATAAGCATTATATTCGAACAAGTATTTTACAGAATTTCGCAGAATTATTAAGAATTTCGCAGAATGTGATTATTTCACAAGATAAGATAATCAGCCTGAAGAGATTATACTATCGCATGAGCACAAAACATGACACAGAGGAAAAATAAGAATGCAAAAACAATTCGCTCAATCAACACTTTCTCAAGGATTCTACCCTCATCGATAAAGAACAGAGGCAACTATGGATAACCAAGAAAACATTTTATGTTCTTCATCTTCTCGGCAAGAATCATTTCCAAAGTGGATGTTCACTAATGAACAACAAGAATCCTCATCAAAAATGGAGTAATAATTTCGCATGAATAGAGGCAATACTTCTTATTTGCAATCAAGGACAGATACTTCTTATACTTCAAAAAGGATACTTCATACTTCTTATATATTTCGAGGATTAAGTACTTCTTATATTTCTTCAAGGATACTTCATACTTCGCATACTTCAAGAGTTGATACTTCTTATTTATTTCGCAAATCTTCGTAACTTCGCAAAAGAATAGAGGCAAGTACGTACTTTTCAAGTCCAGTATTCTTTCGCTCGTTCCTTCATCAACAAAGATCAAAGACTATTACAGCAATGGATTTTTTCTTAAAGATTGCTCTTCAAGCAATATTCAAGAAAAAAGAGGCAAGATGTAGGATCCAAATATCGCAACAACTACACACTTGCGGAATCTTCATTAACAACGCCGCGAAACCGTCGCAAAGTGATTTCGAAATGACATAACAAATGACGATAGCGTAAACATGAAGAAAGTGCGAAGATCTTGCGAAAACTAAAGTGTCTCATGAGACTTAATATTTATACTCCTGCGAAATGTCGCAAGGTAAATCCGAAATTAAGGGAAATATTAGTTGTACATGAGTTGTCATCCACTATGTAAACACTATATAAAGAAGAGAGCAGGAGAGAGAAAGAGAGGATAATTTTGGTAAGAGAGAGAGAGATATTTTGGAGAGAAATATTTTTAGAGAGAGATTTATTTTCTTTATCATCTTCTTCCTCTAAAATTAGATCTAGAGCTCTACAAAATATCCATTAATGGAGATTGTAAATGTAATTCTTATATAACCTCAACAATTATAGTGAAGAACCATGGATGTAGATCATATTGATCGAACCATGTAAAAAATCCTTGTGTCCATTTATAATTTTAGCATTTTAATCTTTATTTTGATTATGAAATAGATTTAGATCTATGAAATATTATGAGGGGTGTAGTGTGGGATTTCCTGCTACTACACTTATCTCCATATAATTGGACTCTTAGTGGGCCATAGATTATAAGATGGAGTTTAGGCATCTCATCATGGAGAATATAGTACAAAATCATTTCCCTAATTAATTAACACAAATTAAATAGAAAAAATATCAAATCATAAACCGTAATTTCAAATTGGCTTATTCTAATACGATGTGTCGACGATAAAATTCCGTGGAAAAACTATGAAATTTATCTGACACCTACTTTTCGTCAACGGGGAAGTTTAGTTGGAAATAATCTGCAATCTGATACTCCCTCCGTTCTTAAATAATATGCTGGTTTCATGTGTAATTTGTACATGAAACCAGCCTATTATTTAAGAACGGAGGGAGTACATTGTAATCTTGGTTTTCTACTTTAAACTTGAACCATTACAAAACAGAGCCTCTTGAGCCCTGGAATAAAATCACTAAACGATAAAGTCTGTCTAAACTAATTTAAAAACTAAACAGAGCCTCTTAAGCCCTAAAATAAAATCAGTAAACGATAAATCATGTCTAAACTAATTTAAGAGATTTGGTCTGAAGTAATGAACAAAGAAAATATGCAGAACAATACAAAGGCATAAGATACACAACTGATAATAACAAAACAAAAAACAAACAAAAAAAAACCCGAAAGAAACGAAAAGAAGAAGAGCAAACAAACTTAGTCTTTTGTAAGAGTTAAATCTCGGGTAAATCTCCAACAAATTCTTTATCCCCTGCAATAGAGCATAAAAAGATGAGAAACTTGAAAGTTTATTTTAGAAAACTAAAAAATTATGAGGCAAAACCGAAACTGAAAGTAAACTGGTTCAAAAATTAGAGGATAAGTTGTATATGGAGACATCATTTATGGATATGCAGAAAAGATGATTAAGCAACATACAATTCTAGTGCATATAAAATCATTGTAATACCCAAGAGTCTTCCCATGATCTGCACACAGATGGAAATATCAAATTTTGTCTGCAAAATACAGAATATCCAGTATATAAATTGCCTACATAGAAGAAATCCAATCGTATAAACTTTCACAGGATTTCCTTACTGAAATGCGTTCTTTCATCCCGGTGCAAGCTCCACTTGCATAGCAATTAACATCTTATACCCCACCATTGTTATGTACACTACATATTGACAACACTGTGACTACTAATATCCAACTTTCCCTAGAAACCACGCTGCCAACTCTAATGCCCGTAAACAACTAAGAAGGTAGGATTAGTTGCAGTAGTGCAAATAACATCATAAACGAAAACGTATCCTCTACTGGCCCGGTTGGTTTGAATCACACATTTGTATAAACACACATCTTATACTAACATGGATAAAAAAACAGACAAATTACTTTCAAAGAAACACCCAATCTGTCAACACAAAACAGTTGAAACACTAAAACACAAAACAGTTGAAACACTAAGATCGTAAAGAAGCCCATCCAAATAGCAAACAACACGGCCAATATAGTGCTTTTAACGCTATGACGACACTGTACAAAACAAACAAAACCAAAAAAATCAACACTGTAACAAAACCAAAAAAATCATTAGAATGCAGATTAACAAAACTATAATTAAAATCATTGTATAACTATGTCATGATCATCAATACGGAAAACTAATACGAACATTTCTTCAGCTAAGGTATGGAAAAAGTTTATCCCTCTTCTCGTCACAAACCATATTTTATGTTCTAAAAAAATATAAACTTGGAATTAAGAGAAGGTGACCTATACTTGCATACTCACCCAGATGCACTACTGTGAATTTAGTACAAAGGTTTTATTTCGTACTCACTGCATACATGACAAAGTTACCCCATAGTTTTCTAAGACTAAACAGGGCCCTAATATATAAGGGTCAAGGGACTTACCTTGGCAGCTGAACCCGAAATAGAACCCAATAGCAAACTTTGTAATCATTTCCGTAGAACTCTGAACTTATCATACTACTTACCGTAGAATGAAGTTAGCCAAATTACGCAAGTTGAACATGGAGATAAGAGTTGGGTTAGCATTAATACATCTATCAACATATCGAAGACAAAAGATATTTACTACCAAACAGAAAAGAAGGGAGCCATGAGCTAAATAGAAGTGAAAATCCAGCTGACAACCAAACAACAACTACTACGTAACATGTATATACGAAAAGGTCAAAGAGACAAAAAAAAATGGTTTGCGCCTTTGCAGTGTCATTTTTAGCTCATTGGTTATGCTTCAGCTTAGGTGGCCATACCCTTCCTACAAACCTTCGCAAATTCTATGAAGAACAGATATACATATACCCCTTGCTGCAAGAAAAGATAAAATTATACTGAAAATAATATAAATTTCAGAAAAGATAACATAACTAACATCGAAGTTCAAGTAACATGTCATTTAATTTTTTTCTAGGCCTTTATATCCTGCCGAAGCATTACAAAACAGTCAATCTGCATATTCATGAATATGTCAGTCAAGGCTTCATGAATATGTATATACTGTCAAGGCTTCAGTTCAAAGAGAAAATTTGACGTTAAATTCAATCGACAACTTCTTTAGAAAAATTCTTACACAACCTTTTGAGTTGTCTGATCCAGTGTGTAAACTATTCCTACAGGTGCCTTAATAAATAATCAACAAAAATGATCAATAACCCATGAAATCCAATCTTATATACGTAACACAGAAGAAATTAAACGTTAGTTCAAAACAATCAGTAATTTTTTATTAAGCTTACAAACCTTGTTCACAGATCTCTATTGTTCTTTGATTTGATTTCCCTTCCCACCCATTGAAAACTGAACGTGCAAATATAAAACCCTACCCATTATTTATATTTCCGTAACTTGGTAACCACGAAGTTTCCCAAAGTTTTGTTAACTGAACAACTCTTTTTCTTTCTGTATATTCTTGTGAGAAATATTTATCCTAATTTGTTATTTTTGGCATAAGTTCGCCTAATTTGTGTTGCGATTATATTCTTACCGTAAGTATATCATACCATTTTTAGCCTAAATAGTATAAATATAAGTACGGTATAAATATGGAAGTGCGATCATATTCTATCCGAAGATATATCAAATTAACTGAAAAAGATATTTCCAGAAATTTTCATTATATTTGGCTAAGAATCTAAATGGGAACCTCAAAGTCGTGACATGCATGAAAAAACAATATTTGGAAATTTTGATTATATTTGGCTAAGAATCTACGCAAATCTGGCAACCAATCTCTACGTTGATGAATTTCAATTGAATTTTAATTTTAATCTAGCATTAAAAATCAAAATAGGGAAATAATCAATTTTCCCAAAGGTTTACCGTTTTTTTTTTTTATTATTAAATTCTAATTAAATCTGGGACATCGGATCGAATCAATTCCATTAGAAATTAACGGTCACGAAATGTAAGGGGGCTAACTTTGATTTCGGCCAATCAGGAGCGAGAGTTCCGTTCACCGGCCAATGGGAGTGGAGGTTTTTGCAACTCTCGACGTGGTGTGAGAGATGTGATTGGGTGTTTAGGTTGTTGATACCATTTAATAAAGATTCGGAATTATACGAAACATCCATATTTATCTTTAAAAACTGTACAGGAGGAGGTTCCCAACCATGATATTAAGCTTACTCTCGTTGCTTAAGAAAGGCTGCAGACACGGACAAGGCAAGAATCCAAGGCAATCAGTGCAGTGTTAGTGCATGCTATGGGAAACAACAAACTGGCACCCGTATGTTACATCAAATGGGTCACGGACAAGGCAATCGGCGCAGTGCTAATGACATTCTAACGGGTCAACCAGTACATCACCGAAAACACTTTTTCGGGTCAAATGGGTGTACCCGTTAGGTGGGAACCTAGATTTACCCAGCATATGTTAAGTTCTGGGGAAAAACTATGTTCTGATTTTCTGATCCCTCTGAATGGAAGAAGAACAGAACAGAAGTGAGAGCTCTGAAGATGGAGAATGGAAAGAAGAACAAGAGAAAGAAGAAAAACTTTTGATATTACTGGATTCAACAGATGACTACCTTACTTTATATGATTCTCTCTCGTCAACTCTTCGCCAGGTAAGATTTGAATTTTTGTAAAAATTAAATTAAACTGTTATTTGCCTTTTGGATTATGACAAATTTTAGGGTTTTAATTTTTAGTTCAGCTGAATTTTTGTTATAAAAATTGTGGTGTGTGTGTGTGTGTGCGCATTTAATCTGATTCCGTTTTTGTTGTTGCTGTTGTTTAATTTTGTAATTGCCGGTTTTTAAGAATCAAGTGCACACGTTGTGTTCAATTATTCTGCACCGGTGGGTGTGGGCGTTTAGGCTGGAGCTGTTTGGTTGGTGGGAAGAATTGGGATGCCCATTTGTCCACTATGTGCCAAGTTTTAGCTCAACTATCTATTATTACTGTATTATTTGTTTCTCTAGTGAAGTGCAACTTTGATGTGCATATGATCATCAACAATCTTGGGGTCCTTCGGTTCTTGACCAGTTTTATGTGTAAATTATACCTAGTTTATTTGGTTTTCCAATTTCCAATCAGTTTAATGAACTTCTGATACTATTGGACCATAAGAGTGTAGATTATTACTGATACAAAGTTACAGCTTCGATATTAGTCTTGGTTGATTATGCAACAACATTGTTAAGCTCTCTTTATCATAGATGTCGTATAGGCTTGAATTACACAAACTGATTTCTAATGAGAATAAATTTTATCATTCGTCATTACTGTGAGATAATATCTCACAGTTCTTAGTACTTTCTACAATTCAGAATCTCAAGTGAAACTATTTGGCTATTTGGAGCTTCCTAAAACAAACTATTTGGTTTGTGTGTGTATTTGTTACAGGGATGGTTCGAGCTAGCCAGTGCACGTCACTCAATGGGTACTTCACGTGTCACTAGTACATTATTTGATCACAAGTTGCATCCTGCTTCCACCACGTTGCGGGTGGCCCGAGTTCACGACGAGTCTCCTTCAACAGGTATTCTTCAGACTTCCCTTATAGCTTACTTGCTTATGTAGTGAATTGCGAGCATTGATAGATTAGTAAATTGAATGCTCATATGTAGTGGTATAAAGCAAGATTCTACAGTGACACAATGAGATATTCCCGAGATACCAAGTTGGGTATTTTGGGTTAAACGAACCGAAGCCTTGATATTTGTTAATCATCACCATATGATGCATGTATGAACTTAGGTTGTTTAATAACGCTATAGGTCACTACTTTTGGATTGTTTGTTCCGCCTTAAATTTGGCCTGCGTGGAATCTATTGCTGGTGATTGTTCTCCCGCTTTTGTATGTGCAATTAATAAATACTTGCTTCTGGTGTTTGTTTATTAAATTATCGTGAGTGAAAATAGTATCGAACATGAGTAAAGACTAAATTGGTCTGGATTTAGGTAATAAAAAAGTGTATGGAAATGCTTGAATCTTTATGGAAAATTAAACTCTAGATTTGGTTATATGAAGGAAGAACGTTTGCTTTGCCAACCTCGACAGAGAGGAAAAAATCTGGAGGGTAATGTATTTGTACCTAATGGTTTTGCAGATTGATAACTTCTTTTCTATCTTAATATTTTTACATCAAGTACTTATTTGCATGGATGTTCTCTTCCGTAAAGCAGTATACTAAAATCTAGCTTTGCAGATCCCATGTTGGAGCAACCACATTTTACACTATTGAAATGGGCAAGTTCTCACGACGAAATGAGTTCTCCAAGTGCTAAACGAATGGATGGAGATGAGTTGGATAGGAAGTCAAACAGTCCACAACTACGGACGACGAGGCACAACCCAAGTTTCTGGTATAACATTTCATATTTCCAGGCATGATTGTGAATTTTAGAGTTAGTTAATATATCACCCTGATGTTCGAGGATTTGTATTATTGTATCTAAAGGTGGTGAAAGGGCATCTGATCTGGTTCTATGTTTATGGCTAAACCAATGTCCTGTATCTGTTCCCGTTGTCAGTTTGTAAGCATACAAGAGTTTTATGGTCGGCCAATCCGTGTCTTTGTGATGAGTTCACTTTTCCATTAACTGAGTATTGGTTATGCTCAACATGTTACAGCTTAAACGTAGGGAAAATAATCTACAAGAAGTTAAAAGGAACTATGCTGAAGGATTTTAAGACTGGAAACCATGGGAAAACGATGACTGGGTCTAGTTTATGTACACCATGTTGTGGAGTACTCTTCGGGGTGACTCTCGTCATTTCTGCATCACATATAAACCTCCATCTGTTAGATCATTATCATTTTTAAATTGGTCATGTCGTTATATCTGTTGTTTATTTAGGATTTGGAATCATCTTTAACTAATTCTTTTTTCCTCTTCATTTATCTTTCTTTGCAGAAGCTGACAAGGAACAACTGGCAAGTAATATGTCTTCTCTTAGTGTTGATGATCAAGTAAGCAATCCATCACACTAATTTATTGGGTTATTTTCCAATTCATTTAATGTAGTTTGATTAAACAACAATTGATTCTAAAATCTGCATGATTGAAGTACCTTTATGCATCTATTTATTAGTTTGATATATGGGAGACAAAAATAATGAAAGAGAAACGAAATGGAGCCATGTCTATATCTTTTGCTTATTTTTGTTTTAACATGCTTCTCTTAGGTTGAGAAGGAGCGGTCCAAATCATTATCAGTTTTTGGTACTTTGGTTTCTCCCAAACTCCGATCTGCTCAGGTTTCCTTCGAGACAGGTTTATACTCAACTTAATCTGCTTCATGAAGTTAAAACAGAAATTTTCTCTTGCATATATCATTCTTAAGTTTTGTTATTTGCGTTACCTGCATTCAGTACTTCCCCTGTTTAGGCACATCCATTAAATCCTTTCTATGCATCAAACGACGTTATAGAACTCTATATGACCGATTAATTTGGTCTGCCAAACAACATATCTGTTTATGACTTATGATGTGTATTTAGCTATCCTTAGTGTTGTTTCTCTTTGGGTTGTGCAGCACTTGAGACACTTGTAAAAGTAGCAAACATGCGGTCTTTACTTTTATCCACTTATGCTGAAGTCAAGAATGATGTAAACAGTACCAAAGAGTGATGTTCACCTGTAGTAGCATTACGACCGGCTGCCTGTACACATGGACAAGTGCGCATTCACGTTTCCAACATGAATTAATGCACCAATTCAAGAGCGATGTCAGAGGATCCTTCTGTGGTCCTAACAACCATTGTCTTGGACTGTTGGACATTATAATGGGGTCGCATAGTTTTTGGTTGGGACTACTCTGTGTACCCTTATTTTGTCAAGAGCATTAAGTGAGAGTGGGATGCCTAAAAGAAAATAGGACCATAGAGTTTCTGCTCTAAGACTGAGAGACCATGACCATGAAATTAAAGTGGAAGTGGAATTCATGTCTATTAATTGATGGGATTTTTTTTTTCTCTTGAGTTATTGTTTGGTAGACTACTTTTGGTGGCATGGAGACCTTAATCCTATTACTAATAATCATTTTTGTTCTCCTCATATATTTGGTTGTCTTTATCGTCAACAACTGTTTTAAGCAAAAATTAAATTATATTCTGTATTTTGTAGTCTACTAACTGATTTAACATAAAAATATCAAATTAAATTCTTAAACTAACACTTGTTTTAAAGTTGTACCTAATTCCAAATCATGATGGATCAAGGAATGAAGCCTGTGATTGATTAGGTCTTCGAAAATTATACATTCAGGACTGTAACACAAATTTTTAGCTGATACTCCCTCCGTCCCACTATTAGATGACAGTTGAAGTTTGCACAATTCTTAAGGCAATGAATGAAATGAGTGTTTTTAAGTATTTTTTACAACTATACTCTTATGGATAATAATTTATAAAATTTAGAAATCATTTATCTCTTAAACTATACCATAGATTTTCGTAAATTTTATACCGTTGAAAATCATTTTAAAACACCTACGTAACGAGTATAAACATGAATATCAAATTATACATATTTCTTATGATACCGATAATCAATCAAAAGGGTAGTTTTAGAGATATCCCCTTGATTAGTGAAATAGGTCAACTAATGATGGGACAAGATCTTAGACAAAGTAGGTCATCTAATGGTGGGACGGAGGGAGTATCATTCAGAATAGCCATTGTTCACAAGCCATAGCTTAAGATACACATATGTACCGAGGCGTATGATAGATCATAGACAAGTGGTAGAGCCGTTGATTTTATAGCCTTTCAGTTTCAACTAATATTCAACAGCTACACGTATGTACCGTAACCTATGTTGCACGGACACGCCTGGAAAGATGATGTAACCGTGTCGGACACACAAACAGACACGACACGGTTACGACACTTCCTGACACGCGATGGACACGCCACATCATGTGTCTCGTAAAAATTGATGTCGGACACTTTGCGGACACTTCCGGACACATCATAAATCATTTATTTCGGTTTGGAAAATCAAAATAATCTAATGTGAAACTAATTTATTCTTCTTTTAATCAAATCCAAGCATTATTTACGAAAAACTTGATCATTATTTCATTATTATTAATATTATTTAATTAGTAATAATATTAATAATATGTAATTAAATATTATTTTATTAGTAATAAAAATCATTTTATTAGTAATTAAATATTTTTAAAAAAAGTATAATTATTTTGCTGTGTAGATTGTTGTAGAATCTTATTTTAATGATATGTTTAATACATATAACGTGTCCCCGTAACCTGTTTTTTTGAGATTTGACGTGTCCCCGTAACTGTGTCGTGTCGTAACCGTGTCCCATGTCCGTGTCTGTGCAACATAGAATGTAACTCGCATGCCATTGTTGACCCATGGCTATGGTTGTTGAAGTAACTAATTCATCAAAAACCTAATCAAGTAGGAGCACTTAAGTTGAGCCAGTTTCCCCACTATTACGATTATTGATTGATAAATAATCATTTCAAAGTAATTATAGTCTCCACTTATAGTTCACCTTAATTCGAAGATACCACATCTTGATCCGAAATCCAAATGAATGTAGCTTGGTTAAATAATGCTCCTTCCATTTCAGGAAATGATACTTCCGTTTTTATTTCCTTCAATTTGGTTTATTTTGGGCAAACTGAAAAAGTAAAAATATGGCTTTTCCAGAGAAACAGAGGTAATATCGTGTGATTTAGTCCTGAACGATGTAAAGAAAGAGTAGTATCGGGCTCGGATATGACTTGCCGACATCGTACTCTAAAAAGGGACATGAAATGTTGGTGGAAATATCTTGTTACTGTTTTGACTCGATACAGTTAACTTGTACTGATAACTAATTACTACCATTCAAACCTAATAAAAAAAAAATCTAGAAGTGGATTAAGTAACGACTAAATCAGATTAGTAGTAATCTCAGAAGTCTCATTCTCCCAACGACCTCCTAATCTTCTTATATCAACAGCTACAACATTTATGCGTATTTTAGCAACAAAGGAAGGTTAACTAAAACAAAAGGGAAAAAGAAAAAAAAAAAAGCTTCAGAGATACATCATCTCTTCTCTTTAGGGAAAGTTTAAAATTCCAGGTTGCAACTACTATTTCTCTCTCTATCTCAAATTATTTACCCTTTATCGGTTCTGGGTTTTCTGAATCTCTTGTTAATTTTGAAGGTATAAGATTGGGAAATTCAATCTGAGAAAGTATTATTATCTGTAGAGTTGTGGTATTGGATTTCTCTGTTTTGTAAAGACAGATAGAAAGAAGTATGTCTTGTTCATCAAGTTCAGGGTCTGAACAAGAAGAGGAAGAGGTTGATGCTTACAGAAAAGGAGGGTATCATGCAGTAAGAGTAGGGGATTCTTTTAAAGGTGGAAGATATATTGCTCAAAGAAAATTGGGTTGGGGTCATTTCTCAACAGTTTGGCTTGCTTTTGATACTCATTCCTCTGTATGTATATACTTTTCTTCTTCAATTATGATATTTCTTTTAGATAAATGTTTCTGTTCTATTTGGTCCCTTTATTTGAATTACTTCTGTTTGATCCTTTTTGTAGACATGTATTAATTTTGTTGAAAATGTCATCATCATATAAAGCTAGGGTTTCATTAACTGTGTCCTTGCTCCAATTATGTCTTTACAGTAAAATTTACTGATTCTCTTCTGTTGTTTAGTATCTGAACATGGATCTGTTTCAACTGGAATTATTCATTTTAATCAACTTACTCTGACATTTTCTTTGTGGCTAATAGTTGATTCCTCGTGTGGGCTTGCTTCCAATCTAGCATAATTTCTGTATTTCTTGTTGTTGGCCATCTCTAAAATGATAAGTTTGGGTGTGGGTTTCCTCCTGTTTTGCAGAGATTTGTGGCACTTAAAATCCAGAGAAGTGCAGCTGATTTTGCCGAAGCTGCTCTCCAAGAGATTGAAATTCTGTCTGCTATTGCCAATGTTGATTCTTCGAATTCCGAGTCTGTGGTTCGACTAATTGACCACTTTAGGCATACAGGTCCAAACGGACAACATATTTGTATGATTCTCGAATACCTTGGTGATAGTTTACTCCACTTGATCAAATACAATCGTTATAGAGGTCTCGGTTTGAATAAAGTTAGGGAGATTTGTAGATGGGTTTTACTAAGTCTCGATTACTTGCATAGAGAAGTTGGAATAATTCACTCGGATTTGAAACTCGAAAACGTTCTGCTTATCTCTACCATTGATCCCTCCAAAGACCCCAATAAATCTGGATTTTCTCCTATTCTTGAGAAATCAGAAGGCAGTTCAAACAGTAGTGGTTTGGTAAATATTGGTGAGAAGAAACTGAAGAGGAAAGCAAGGAGTGCAACAGTTAAGATCTCTATGAGGAGAGCTTCAATGGGAGGAATTACAAAGCGCGTAAGGTCATTAGATGGAATTGATCTTAGATGCAAGGTCGTTGATTTTGGGAATGCATGTTGGGTTGATAAGCCTTTCCAAGATGAGATTCAAACAAGACAATATAGAGCTCCTGAAGTTGTTCTTGGAGCTGGTTTCTCATTTTCTGCGGATATGTGGTCTCTTGCTTGCGTTGCTTTCGAGCTTGCTACTGGTGAAGTGATGTTTGCTCCTACAAGTGGTGAAGGGTTTACTGAAGATGAGGTATGTTTCTTGCATTATTTAAGCTCACATTTGACCGCGTACTGGCATATATATTCTTTTCGTGATATGGGGAAGTCGCACTGAAAAATGCCTAATGCTATATGGTACTTAGATAGGATTGATGGTGCATATATAAACTTATTATGTATATTTGATGCTATGTGAAAACTGAATCTCTTGGAAGATGAAAGTGATAATAATGGACGCGCCTGTAATCAAATTTTGATTCATTGATGATCATTTATTGTCTAATGAGTCAGATGGAAGTATTGATGAACACTAAATTAAACTAGATGAACTTCTATAACAAAATGACTATAAGTAAACAGCCGCGGAAATTAGGATCCAATTATAACATATTTAGTATTGACAGATAGGTGTATCACATATTAGTCATTCAATCTTCAAATCCTTAATACATTTCTTTAGCTGAACATTGCAACAGAACTAGCTACCCAACCAAAATTCTTTTGTGAATTGATTTTTGACATAACGTGTATCTATATACAGATTGTACTGGACAAGAGTAATGATTTCTTTACCGCATCAATAGGAAAAAAGTACAAAAAACAACTACAGTTCCTTTATGTGTCTAGTGTTAACAAGTATGAGAGTGTAGACTGTATAAGTATCAAAAGTTCAGCACCCATGATCAGCGGTGGAGCCAGGAACTAGTCTAAGGGGAAGTAAAATTTTGTGAGGGGTAGCAAGAAAGCAAGATTAGACTTGGAGGAAAACATGGACTTGAAAATTTAGGCTTGGAAGCCCATTGGGCAGGGGGTAGCAAGTGCAGACCCTTGCTTCTAGTTGGATCCGCCACTGCCCATGATGCCCGCAAGTTGCAACCCACACTTGAATAGTTCTTGAATGTACTAATCCAGATGCTTGTGATTTGTTAAATTAGCCTGACAATTGTCATTTGGTTATTTGTTAGGATCATCTTGCTCAAATGATGGAACTCTTGGGAAAGATGCCTAGAAAGGTAAGAATTTTTTGAATTCCTCTTGGATAAACTTTCAGAAATCCTTCTTTAGGAGTAAATGTTTTATGCTCACTCTTGAACACAGATTGCTGTTGGCGGGTCTCAATCAAAAAAATACTTTGATAGATATGGAGATCTGAAGAGAATCCGACGACTAAAGTTCTGGCCTCTAAATAAACTCCTGGTGGAGAAATACAACTTTCATGCCTCTGATGCTTGTGAGTTTGCTGCATTTCTCACTCCTCTTCTCGAGTTTGCACCAGAGAAGCGACCCACAGCTGAAAAATGCTTGCAGCATCCTTGGCTCAAAATTAAAAATCTGGCCCCTCGCCAAGATGAGGAAGAATCATCTCTAGGAAAACTGGAAGTTGGGATAAACAGACTTAAGATTAAGGTGGGTAAATGATGAAGGAATTCAACGGCTTTTTGTATCTGCCACCTTCCTGAATTTCTCCTTCCCACGTTGTTATCATAACTTTTGTTTGTATTTTTGTTCTGTGGATTTGTAAAGATTCAGTATATATAAGATTCAAATTTGTATCCTGATTCAAAAAGTAAACATCCTGTAAATATAGCTTGGAAATGGGTTCAGATTCAATATTTCGTCACCAATTCTTGAATTTAGTCTCAAATCAAAGTTTGATTTACTGTCACACCCAGCACCCATGCCAACTGGAATGGCCGCTTCATATCATGCTCATCAAGTATTACCCGTTTAAACTATATTGAAGAGGATCCAAATTGGCAAGATAAGGTCGCCTCTGTCATCAGATATGCTAAAATTTTGCTCTCTACTGAGGACGCTCTTAGGCTAACAAATATGCATTCTACACACGACAGGAGCATGCACCCTTAAAACTGCGAACTGCAACATCAGGTTACCTACATTTGTGGGGTTGAAGCAACATACAACCTTAGAATGGGTTGGGCCTTATAATGACGCAAAAATCAGCTCTAAAACTGATTCCTATCTATAGCACTATTCTCAGTTTCCCACCCCGATGTATGGCCATAGGGGTTCACCTGTAAAGTTCATTTTCAGTTGTTGGAAGAAAGAACTTTGGAATCCAGTGAAACAAGTAACGAATTCTCACTGCGGCGGAGGAAACTCGCTTTTTATTATATTTGATGGGAAATCATTCCCACTAGGCGCACCAAGTCGCTGCTCCTTCCTAAGCCCTTCCTGCTTCCTCTTCAATGGAATGTAATTAGATTTACAGTAGGTTTAAATCGCCGAACTACAGTATCTTATTTTGTTCGATTTAAGGAGGACCAGAATTCTTTCATCACGTGATGGTAAGAAGAAATTAGCAGTTATAATAACATTTCTTCAGTTAACACCGTGAAAGATTTACCTGTTTTGCGTGTTTCATGGATTAATTATTCTTTTATATACTAAACTCCTGGTCGGTTTAAAAGTGGTTTAGTGTTCAATGCCTGGGTCGAACCGTCCAAGTTCAAAACTAATCTCATCTAATCGGAATAATTAATACTAAACATCTAGATTAAGTTTGTAATTAACCCCATTACTAATCATAAAAAGAAGGCTATTATTGGGGCGTCACATTCCATTAGAGGGGCGTCACCTAATAGGACAAAAACGGGTCACCTATAAGTAATTTTGAAAACCCCTTATCTCAAATAATTTTGTAATGACTAAACAATCCTTATTTAATTAATTTTAATTTCATTTAATTAGATAATAATTAAATTAATGAATTTTGTTATATACTTGATGAATTCTGGAACAAAGTTTTTGTGGGACCAAGAGATGGATGAAGAAAAATTATCTAAAGTACGTAATTTAATTTTTTGGATTTTTCAACTTACTGGTCTGTTACGGTTGGGTTGAAGCGGTCCCAACCGTAAGCCTGGATACAGTTAGGTTTGGATGAACTCCAAACCGTAATCAAGTTATTAATATGACAAAAGACATATTACGGTTGGGAAAATGTCTAGCCAAACCAATCGTAAATAATTTTTGTAGGGGTATTTATTGCTCTTTTACGGTTGGATTTTTCATAATTCTAAACCGTAACTCAATTTACTACTGAATCGATTTTTACTTAGACGTAAACCTTTAATTACGAGCTAGGTTGATCAAACCTAGACGTAAACCAAAATTCGAAATTCATTAATGGTATAATTATATGGTTGAATTCAACCCAAACTAAACCTAGACGTAATAAACCTAAAGGTATAATTATATGGTTGCCCCTTCTTTTCACGAACTAAACCTAGACTAACAAACCTGGTGTTGATCAAACCTAGACGTAACAGAAACTTTGTTAAAACTAAACCTAGACGTAACTCTACATTTTACGGTTGAATTTAACCCGAACCCAGACGTAAGTTCTTCATAATCAAATTTTACGTTTAGAAATTAAACCCGAACCCAGACGTAACACCAGCAGAAAACGTAACTAAAGTTCAATTGAAATTAGCAATTTTTTTTTCTTGAATTAGAATAGAAAATATTAGCTTTCTAAATTTTTATTTTAGTTCAAGGGTAATCTAGACATTTTTCTTTGGTGTTAGGATATCCCATAACCACTTTTATGGACACTAAGAATCCAAGTGAAGCCCCTCTAATAGAATGTGACGCCCCAATAATAGCCTTCCATAAAAAAGCTACCAGAAACTAGACTAGAGAGTACAATTCCTTCGCAGCTAAGTTCGTTATATTCATATTCATGTGTTCACATGGTTTACAGGTTTAGTACCAAAAGATTAAGGTTTTGCTCTTTTTAGGCCATTGACTAACGAGTTGTAATCAGACTTTAATAAGTCGTGTGACATGGACCATATACATTGCAGCAATGCTATGTTCACCGGGTGATGAATCCCGTGAATATCACACAACAAAAATAGTGGGATCCATAGCCCACCCCCTGCAAGCTCCAGTGGGTCACGGGATGTGAAGCCATAATATTCACCATGAAAACCGCGGTAAACGCAGCATTGCTGTATACATTGCGTATTGACTTATTAAATTTACTTTTTATTTCTTTATTGATTTTTAGTAATTCAGTAATGGAAATGATTTGGTCCGGGAAATGACAAAAAGTTGTCTTCCGAGCAATTACTTCACCACATTACAAGAAACACAAACAGTAGCTCCTGGCTGCTGCATTGCAAGTAGCTACATTGGCAAGCCAGAAGTCCAGCACCCAATTCAGGCAAAAGGTTCCATCTCAATGTGGGTTCCTAAGCTTAATATGCACTTTAATTGCCTTGAAAATTCAATTTGAATTCTCAGTTCTCACTGACATTTTTTTGAGTAGTTATCTAATAGCTAGCACTATGGTTGCCCAGGTGCCCTCATCCCTTCCCTATCCCTCATATGTAGGAAAAAAAACAAAAAACCATCCACTATGGTCTCCCATATCCCTACATTATCCCTCACTTTTTCTACAAGGATGATCACATTTGATCCCCTTGTAGGGAAGGGAAATCACATGGCTACTCAGTTGCCGTATTTATTTACACTTTACGGCTAATGTAACATTTTACACATTCTTGAAAATAGTTTTACGGTTTTTAAAGTTTTACCTTCAAACTTTCCTTTTCCACTCTTTTTTTTTACTAAAATTCTTTTTTTACCTATTATATATCTTTTTTTTACTCTAAAACATATCTTTTTACATAAACAAATATATTCTCATTGGAGAAAAAAAATAGTCGTATCATGTAGGGAAGGGAAAAGAGGACACCATAATGAGGTTGCCTTCCGCCTTCTATCCCTTCCCAACATACGAGGGATAGGGAAGTGATACCAAGCACCATAGTGCTGGCTCTAAAGAAGCTACAATAATAGTACAACACCTTCTTCAAAGTGATGGGGTAGCACAGCAGTTAGCACCACCACAGTACTTGACTACTTGTCAAAATTCAAACGCTAATTGAGGGTATTACAGACAATTCACCATTGGTAATTAGAAAAAGGTGATTCCCAGTTCTCCATAAAGGAAAGAAGAAACAAAAACTGTGCCCACTTATAGCTGTCAACTGCCATCTCACTTCATTTACTACTCGCTCCTTTATAAACTCCTCCTGCTTCCTCTTCCTCCTCTCACCACCACCACCATTTAAACTCCACCCACCTCCTCTTATCTTACACTCTTAGAGAGAGAAAATGTCTAAACTTTCTCTCATTCTGTATTTCATTTTCATTCACTCTGTGAATTCCATTTCAACACTAGAGCAGCAAAATCTCAAACCAGAATACCACAACCCAAGAATCCCAAAATCAACACTTTCTTCCTCTAAAAATTTGAAGGATCATCAGATTTAGTAAATCTTCGTTACCATATGGGTCCAGTACTATCATCACCAATAAACACTTACATAATCTGGTATGGGAAATGGCTTCCATCTCAGAAACTCATAATCAAAGATTTTCTTTTATCAATTTCATCATCAACGAATCACAGAACCTCACCATCTCCATCCATATCACAATGGTGGAAAACAGCATCACTATACTCAGATCAAACCAATTCAAATGTATCATCAACAGTGTTGATAGCTGGTGAATATGTTGATTCAAAGTATTCACAAGGTAAACATTTAACCAGATTAACAATCCAACATGTGATTGGTAATGCAGTGAAAATAGCTCCATTTCCTGTAGATCACAAGAATGGGATATATCTGATCTTAACATCAGATGATGTTACAATGCAAGATTTCTGTAGAGCTGTCTGTGGGTTTCATTATTTTACATTTCCTTCCATTGTTGGTTACATTACCATATGCTTGGGTAGGAAATTCAGGGAAACAATGCGCTGAAGTCTGTGCATACCCATTTGCTGTTCCTGGTTATATGGCTGGTGGTGGTCCATCAGCTTTGAAACCACCAAATGGAGATGTTGGTATTGATGGTATGATAAGTGTGATTGGACATGAATTAGCAGAGTTATCATCAAACCCATTGATAAATGCTTGGTATGCAGGTGAAGATCCAACAGCTCCAACTGAAATTGGCGATTTATGTGAGGGTTTATATGGAACTGGTGGTGGTGGAGGTTATATCGGTCAAGTAATGAAAGATAGAGCTGGAAGGAGTTTTAATTTGTATGGGAGAAGAGGTAGGAAGTTTTTGGTGCAATGGATATGGAGTCCTGTTTTGCAAGCTTGTGCTGGTCCTAATGCTTTAGACTTAAAACCCTAATTTTCAATCTGTTTATCATCCATCAATGTCTCTGCTTGAGAGATTGTGTGTTTCTTCTTGGGGCTGGTTTTAGAGGATAATGTACAGAGAATGGGTTGTAGCATGTAGGTGAAGAGTTTTTTAATTAGATTTTTTCATTTCAATAATTATTTGATTATGGAATTTATGATAGATTTTGTTTGAGATGATTTATATATATTTATTATTATAATGATGATCTCTGTTTATGAATTTATGAAGATTCTTTTGGCAAACATTTTTTATACTAGTTTTCTGAATGCTGAAGAAATTCAAATTTGTTTCATTAAAATACTTAAAAAATTTGCAGGTTCTTTTTCTTCATATCTTTGCCGTAGTTTCCTTGTCTCCAGTAGAGCTTCACTTTCAGTTGCTTTTTCATTAATTAAGAAAGGATTAGTTTAACATGAAAAATAGATACTCCACAATGAGAAGTGCACCACAATGTGCCTGTGCCCCGAGTGAGACACGAAACATGGGCCCCTATAAATCCCTGGAGAGTGGGCCCCGAGAGCATAACTGGTCAATACTCAATAGTCGTAACAACAATGTTTTTTGTTCTGATAAACTCAGCAAGGCTGCTAAAGTAAAAGGATACCGGGATTAGCAGGGATACCATTTGAGCGATCCGCTTGTAATGGAAAATTAAAAGATCTACTTCTTGTAATGGAAGCACAATGAAGAACTATAACTGATATTAAGAATCTTTCGTAGTGTTTCAAAACCGATTATATTTTTTGTTTAATTGACTAACCGTGGTTTCTTTAAATGCATGATGATAAAGTCGCAGGATGATGATACGAAGTGACCGAGTTTAAAACTCGCCAAAGATCAAATTCTTTACTGATAAAAAAAAACTCTGCTTTCTTTCGTTCCCATTTTGTTTTAGATTAATAGGGGCATTGGGGATGGTTTTCAGTGTGCGCTAGGATTGCTAAAGCCATGGGAAAGGAATACAAACAGTAGAAGAAGAAGAAGTATGGGTAGGGGAATTTAGTCTTTCCTTTCCTCCACCAAAGTTCCACTTACTGTTATTGATTTTACAGCTGTGATCCGGTAGTCCAAAGTCTAAAAGAAAAGAAGAAGAAGAATCAGTTGTTTTTTCAATCATACAGATACAACAAAATGATTATTTGGCCACTTGGTGTCACGTTTGACATGTAACCAAATTAAAGCCCTAAAATCCTGGGTATTCATAATCACCTTAGGAGAAACTATAGGTGCCCTTCTCACTTTCCAGAGATCAAAATCCAGAACTCGTAGGTAAATCTTACAATACATGCATTCAGCAAAGAATGAGAAGTCTAGCAACGTCTAAAGAAACCGGTGTAACTGAAGATGATTGATGCCTAAGATTCGGCATAGACTTTGTACTAAGAATCTTGAAAGTTCTTTACATGCACCTCTAATTCTACATGACTCGCAGGTATCACTACAAGACGGTGGAAAGTCTTGGAAAAACAAAATTTTATGGGTTGGCATACGCTTTGCGTTGGCTTTCCACTTTATGAAAGGGGTGGGAAAATCTTATACCCTTGTTGTTAACATCTCCTCCACCAGTAACGGCAACAGAGAAAGTTAAAGTTTGACAAGAAACACTGTTTTCAAACACTGATTTCTTTCGGAGAGAAATGACAGATGATTTATTTTTATTTTTATTTTGAAGCATAAAATGATAAATGATGGGATCAATAAAAAAAGAAAATAGCTTAGGTCTTAGAGTAAGTGAAATTTAGATATTTTGAAAAGTTGGGTGACAAAAGGTTAAGTATGTGTTTGGTCACAAAGTACAAGAACCCCCTACCTCCCCATCAATGTATGTCTTTTGTCCACACACTATGCTATCACGAGGTGTGTTGCAGATACATCTTAAGCTAGTGGATTTATGCCGTTAGATTTTTGTTTTCAAAAATTAAGGATGTAACTGAGCAAGGGTAATTCCAATGGCAATAGCGGTCAAGTTTTTATCATGCGGCCAAGAGTTGGCCGCCCGGCCATTATGCTTGCTCTAATGCCCGCTAACTTTAAGTACTAGGACTAGTCTCTTTGCCCATTACGACCCCCATCGCTCTCGTGATAATTAACTCCACTTTCTTTGTCTCTTCTTCCTTTCCATTTTCGTTGAGTTAAAAAAGTACAATAATTTTGTTAAGACTTTTCTTCAGCACAAATGGAATTACTACTCTTGCACTTATTTCAACGGCAACGTATCACCTCAAGACTTTTAGGTCATTTCGTGGGGAGAGACTTGAATCAGGCTCTAATGAAATGCAAGTTCAAAGGTCAACTCAGACGTATTTAGCAGTTTATGTCTATCTGATGATTCAGAATCCCACAAGTCGCATTCAACCAAGTCTGCTCTCAAATTAACTCTTTCTACTAAACAAACCACCTTTAACTTATCAAGATCGGTATCCACCCAACAGTTGAAATTGGTGCATAACAAAAGCTTTGGTTGACTGGCATCATTTGCTATGGCCACAGCAGAACAAATACAGAGCCTTGGCTTAGCAATGAACACAAGCCAAATACAGAGCCTTGGCTTAGCAATGAACAAATACAGAGCCTTGGCTTAGCAATGAACAAAAGCCAATTGTACCTACTCCAAGAGGTAATGCTTCCATTAATTAGAACAGAACAAATACAGAGCCTTGGCTTAGCAATGAACTCACATCAAGGGAAAAAGAAAGAAACTGAGGAAGTCTATCAGGGTAGTGAGCCTGAGGTGACAAACCAACAAAGAAATTGAGAACCCACGTACGTGAGAATTTATTCATCCAAATTCCCCTCTATCTCATTTAGGGTATTGGATTGGGACCATGATGAGAACAAGACAACCCCTTGTGTGGGTGCTGCACTGCTGCTGTATACCTATAAATATATGTCCACATCTTCCTTTCCCCTCCTCTGCTTCACCTCCAACTTGACAGCAAACACTAGACGACAAACCAGTCGTTGCCATTTCCGATTACCTTTTCTCATCACAGTAAAAGTTTTCAAAATTTGTATATTACAAAACCTATCCACCTCAAACAATCCCCGTTTGATTGGTGCCATGAACCTCACCCGTTTTATTTGCACCCCAAAATTTTCAGGGAGTATCAATAATAAAGTGAAAATTCTGTTTTACCCCTTATTTTCTTTAAATTTTTAAAAATCAATAAGAATCGTTATTAGAGTTCTATTTTTATTTTTCTAATTTTACATTTACAATTTTTTTTTCCTATTTGTATTTGTATGAAAAGTCGTCATGGTATTTTTAAAATTAATGACGACTCTAAAAAGTCGTTAATGTTTTGTTTTGATGACGACTTCTAAAGAATCGTTAATGTTTTCAATGACGATTCCAAAGAGTCGTTAATTTTTTCAGTGACGACTCTAAAGTGTCGTTACTGTAGAGCCTTCATTGAAACAATAATGACACTTCAGAGTCGTCATTGAAACATTAACGACTTTTTAGAGTCGTCATTAATTTAAAAAAATACCATGACGACTTTTCATACAAATCTGAGCAGGAAAAAAAAAATTGCAAACGTAAAATTTGAAAAAAAAAAAATAATTAAACTCTAATTAAGTAAGATTAACACTAATTAAGTGAGATTACCACTAATTAGATAATGGGTAGATTAGCCATTACCAAAATATTTGGATAAGGGGTGACTCAAATTATATTTGGGTGACCTTTTTGTCCTCTAGTGGGAGGCCCCCAATTAGTATTCATGGCCCCCAATCAAACTAGGCAAACAATCAACTATCTCTACTACTCCCAAAAGTTCTGTCATGTTCCACAGGTTTCACTATGCATAACATTACATTTCTGAATATTTATTGAATGGGTGTAACTATCTATTGAATGGGTGTAATAATCCTAGAGTCATTTCCTCGAGTTATGTAGCGAGTTAAGATGTCTTAATAGCCGTTGATACAGTTAGTAATGATTGGTCTATTAAAGACCAATCATTCTTCTCTCCTGAACTTAGGTAATGAAAAACTAAAGAATTACTTCAATTGAAGTTAGGCTCTGATTTATCAGAGAGAAAGCAGCTTGCTGCTATTTATCTTAAATTCTTCTTGTAGTTGTAATTGGTACGCTACAATTGGTATCAGACTCCATCCTGGAACCTGTAACCATGGCCACCAAAGAAAAACTTCAAGAGATTTTCCACCAACACACATTCAATCACTCGAGATTAAATATAAGATTCACTCCTTGGGTACCAAGATGAATCTTCTTATCAGTTTACTTGATCATGCGCAACACTCGAATTCACCTCCAGATCCTTCTTCATCTGAGATTCTTCGACCAAATCTGGATAATTCCATTGCAGGATTTCAGCAGATGACAAATTATCTCTCTCACAGTGAATCTCGTAAGTTCTCTCGTACACCCAAAGTAGATTTTCCATGATTTAATGGTACTAATCCCCCGTGGTTGGGCTCTCAAATGTGAACGGTATTTCAATTTACATAAATTTCGATGATGAGCGTGTTGATATGGCCGGCAATTTATTTCGATTCTTGATTAGATCCATGGTTTTTAAACTATCAGCAGGGTAAGGAATTCATTTCATGGGATACCTTTATTCATGATTTATGTCCTAGATTTGAAGATATTGCTCAGGATAATTATGTTGGTAGTTTCAATAAACTACCAAACTACCACTGTAGAGGATTACTATGATCTTTGGGAACATTATAAAAGCTTCATGGTAGATAACAATCCTTATTTACCCGAGAGTTTTTACACATTGAGTTTCATTAGTGGTTTAAAGGAGGAGATCCGTACAGTGAGTGCAAATGTTCAAACTCGATAACATCCGAATCGCTTTTTATCCGGCTAGAATGCAAATCTTCTATGCATCTCCGCCTAAACCAACTAAATCATTCTCTAAACCCTTTGCACCCTCACCACTTTACCGTTTCCCATCCACCATCTACCATCAAACCCTTTTTCACTCCATCCTCTATATTTTCTAAGAATAATACTTCCTCATCATCCCTTATTGTGACTCACCCTACTACTCCCACTAAAACTTCACCAGACAATTCTCTTCCTCCTGTTAAGATACTTACTCATGCACAAATGCAGGTTAGGAAAGATAAAGGGCTTTGTTATAATTGTGATGAGTTTTACAGACAGGGTCACATATGTAAATCTCAACAACTGCTTATGTTAATTGCAGATGAAAACATATAAGAACATGGATCATTATCCACTGAAGAAATCTCTGATGTATCTCCTTCGACTTCTGATTCTACAATCGAGATTTATTTACATGCCTTGACAGGGAATATTGCTCCTGACACTATCAGAATTTCTGGTCATCTCAACAAGCATCATGTGGTTGTCCTTATTGATCTGAGAAGTACACATAGTTTCATTGAATCGTTTTAACCTCCAAATTGGGCTTTCATGTCTCTCCAATCGGTCAAATGCTTGTTACAATTGATAATGGGGACAACACCATCAACAAAGGTATCTACCAACACCTCAACTGGGAAATGCAATGGCATCAGTTCTATGCAAATTTACGAGCTCTTCCTCTTGGTGGTTGTGACATTGTCTTAGGCGCTGATTGGTTGCGCCAACTTGGTGATGTTAATTTTAACTTCAGTCAGCTGAGCATCTCTTTTCTACATCAAGGCAATCCAATTACACTTCAGGGTAATTCTTCTAAACCTTCGCTGAGTCTCATTAGTGGTTCTTCTTTAAAGAAGTTTCTTAATAGTAATACCCTACTCTCATTGGCCAATTTTCTCTATTTCTACAACCCCTATACTTCCACCACCACCTGCGGTCTTTTTCTTTAGAGAGAAAAAATCAGATGTTTTATCAGGAACCTACTTTGGACTTTCTCCTTCTAGGTCACTTGACCATAAAATTCCACTCAAATCGGTCCGACCCAACTTCTCAAAGGCTATATAAGTTCCCTTATGTCCATAAGTCTTGTGGAGTCCTTAGTCTCGAAATGCTATCCTGGGTGTGATCCAACTGACCATAGTCTATTTGATGCTCCTATTCTCCTAGTCAAGAAGAAAGATGGAACTTGGCGTTTTTCGTGTCAATTATCGTAAACTCAATGACATTACTGTCAAGGATAAATTTCCAATTCCTCTCATCGAATAATTGTTAGATGAGTTGAATGGTTCTGTAGTGTTTTCAAAGATAGATCTTCGTTCAGGTTACTACCAAATTCGAGTTTATGCACCAGACATTCCCAAGACTGCTTTTCGCACTCATCATGGCCACTACGAATTCAGAGTCATGCCATTTGGGCTTACTAATGCCCCTGTGACATTTCAAGCCCTCATGAATGAGGTGTTTCAGCCATATCTTCGTAAGTTTGTACTTGTATTCTTTGACGATATCTTAGTGTACAGTCCATCCATCGAAGCACATATGGAGCACTTACAGCTTACATTATCCTTATTGAGGAAGCATTCTCTATTTTCCAAGTTATCCAAATATAACTTTGCTCAGCCACAACTCTACTACCTTGGCCACATTATCACCGCCAATGGTGTTGTTCATAGACTCGACAAAGTTGCAACTATGGTTAATTGGCCACAACCACAAACACTAAAGCAACTCGAGAGGATTCTTAGGGCTTCTGTGCTACTACCGCAAATTTATTAAAAACTATGGCAATATTTGCAAGCCACTAATTGATATGCTAAAGAAGGATTCTTTTGCTTTGACTGATGATGCCACTCATGCCTTCTCTTCCATCAAAAATGTTATGACTTCAGCACCAGTATTGGCCCAACCTGATTTCTCTCAGCCATTTACTTTAGAAACCGATGCTTGTTCAAAAGGAGTTGGTGTTGTACTTATGCGAATAGTAAACCCATTGCCTTCCTCAAAGAAACCATTGGGTCCTAAGGCATTAGCTTTATCCGCTTATGAGAAAGAATTTTTGTCCATTTTCATGGCTGTTCAAAAATGGAAGCACTATTTGAGCAGTCAACAGTTTATCATTCATACAGACCATCAGAGTTTGAAGTATCTAATGGACCAGAAATTGTCTACTGCTTTACAACAAAACCGGTTAGTCAAATTGATGGGTTTTGACTATGTCATTATTAAGTACAAAAAAGGGTTGAAAAATCAGGCTGTCGATGCCTTATCCAGATTACCTACTGCCTCTTGCTCAGCATTGTCATTATCTAAACCTCAGTGGGTGCAAGACATTCATTCTAGCTATGAGTCAGACACATCAACACAACAACTTATTACTCAACTCACTGTGACTCCAACTCAGGGCAACTATTCTTATGCACAAGGCATCTTAAGATTCAAATGGAGACTCTATATTGGCTCAGGTACTGCACTCAGATCTTCCATATTACATTCCTTACATGCCTCTGTTGTTGGAGGCCATTCTGGCATCAATGGTACTTATCACAGGGCTAGAACCTCCTTCTTTTGGCCTAACATGAAGACTAATATCATTCAGCTTGTCACAACTTGTGATGTGTGCCAATGCAACAAAGGAGAGAACTTACTTCCAGGTGGTCTACTACAACCTCTTCCTATACCTGACACTGCATGGCAACACATTTCTTTAGATTTCATAGAGGACTTCCAATGTCTTTTAGAAATAATGTCATCTTAGTAGTTGTGGATAGATCGACTAAGCATAGTCACTTTATTTCTCTTGGCTACCCATTCATTGTTATTACAGTTGCTAAGGAATTCCTTACTCATGTGTTCAAGCTCCATGGACTTTCTAGTTCCATTGTCGATTCTGAGAGACAAAATCTTCATCGCCCATTCGGCAAGCACTATTCAAGACTTTAAGCACCACATTAAAGCTCAGTTCTGCCTACCATCCTCAAACTGATGGCCAGACTGAAAGAACCAATGCCTGTGTTGAACAATACTTGAGGTGCATGACAAGCTCTCATCCTAAATAGTGGGTCTAATGGTTAGCCTTAGCTGAATGGTGGTTTAACACCAACTACCACTCCAGCTTGAAGATGTCTCCCTTTCAAGCATTGTATGGGTATGCTCCACCTCACTTGGTCTTCCCTATTCCTACTTCTACTTTTGTTGCCACTGTAGACAACTATTTACAAGAAAGGGACATTATGCTGCAATTGCTCAAAGAGGAACTCTCCAAGGCACAAAGCAGAATGAGACTCTTTGCAGATAAAAAGAGATCTGACAGAAATTTTGAGGTAGGTGACCTGGTATTCTTGAAGCTCCAGCCTTATAGGCAAACTTCAGTTGCTATAAGAAGGAATCTCAAATTGTCTGCCAAATACTTTGGCCCCTTTGAAGTCCTACAAAGAATTGGAGTTGCTGCTTATAAACTGAAACTTCCTGTGGGGTCTAGGATATACACCCAGTCTTTCATGTCTCTCGGTCAAAGAATAAAATAGGGTTGCAGGCAGTTCTATCACCTCAACTACCATTGGTGGACCATGCAGGACAGTTTGTCATTGAACCTGCTGCTATTTTGGACACTAGAACTACCGGGAGGAACATCTCAAATTCCACAAGTCTTAGTGCGGTGGTGCAACTCGAGATCCAGCCAGATTCAACATGGGAAGATGCTGCTCACATCCAAGCTCAGTTTCCGGACTTCATCCTTGAGGACAAGTATCTCTAAATGGGAGGGGCAATCATGTTCCACAGGTTTCACTATGCACAACATTACATTTCTGAATATCTCTTTGAATGGGTGTAATAATCCTAGAGTCATTTCCTCGAGTTTTGTAACGGAGTTAAGATGTCTTAATAGCCGTTGATACAGTTAGTAAGGATTGGTCTATTAAAGACCAATCATTCTTCTCTCCTGAACTTAGGTAATGAAAAACTAAAAAATTACTTCAATTGAAGTTAGGCTCTGATTTATCAGAGAGAAAGCAGCTTGTTGCTATTTATCTTGAATTCTTCTTGTGTTGTGATACCAACTCCATACGTTTCCATATTTAGGACTACTATAATTAGTTTGTTTATTTCCTTTGTTAGATAGGAGTTTAAGAGTTATTAGAACTCTTGTTCTTTACTTCTTGTGCACGGCTTTGAAGCTATAAATTTTCGGCCAATTATTAGTTTCTGACAATTAATAGAAGAACAGTTTATTTCAATCTTTCTCTCTTAATTCTTTCGCAGAGGTGGTTAATCTTCCAACACAAAAGAGTTTAAATCCTGATTTCTTCTAGTTTTTGATCTGATATCATTGCGTTTGGTGTTGGGTCATAACACTGGATCGAAAGCGAGTTTGATCAAACCCTAAATTTGACACAATTTTTTTTTTACGATGACATACACAGAAGATTTGTCTCTCCTGCAACAAGGCATCACAGGAGTTACAACAAAACTTGAGGCTCTAGTCACCACCATTAACAACAATCATGTTCATGATGAAGAAGCTCGTGACCGAAAAAAATCAAGATAAGCAAACGTGGAAGATGATCGTGCTCTTAGGAAACTCGATTTATCCTGAACATACCAAAGAGCTTTCTCAAACCCTTACTGCAGATCCGACGACCGCTCTAACAACATCTTTGACTACAGCGTTGGGAACCACTTTACGTGCAGTATTTAGAGAAGTTTATCCTCAAATCCCAAGAAATTTCACCCAAAGTGCGTAACCATTGAATGCCTAGCACAGCGTCACATCCACTAATTGGTAAAAGATAAAAATCGAAGTAAATTCATAGTTAAAATTTAAGTGGAATATTAGGGCAAAAACCCCTGTGTATGCAAATGACCACCGTCACCAATTGTCACACGTAAGGAAGCATCTCAGAAATAATTGGGTAACCACATTGTTTAGCTATCCGAGGTGAAGGAAATTATGGGTAGAACTTTGAATCAAGAAGGACCGTTAATTTTTGACCTTTGGTGAAACAGGAGATGCGATTGTTCGGGGAGAAGGAGAACCCATTAGTGAATGAAGAGAAATTGTTGGTGCGGGGTGTTTCTCAAACTCCGGTCTTGTTTCCTCAAACGCTGGTGCTAGTTCTTTGAACCCATTATCAGTCTGCTTAACAAAATAATCATCTGTATTTGGAGATCCTTCCAAAAGTAGCAATCGTGGTCTCAAACACATATGTCCAGGAGTGTACAATTTATCACAATTGAAACACTCGCCTTTTTCTCGTTTTTCTTTTTGTTCTTCCCATGTAAGTCTCTTAGCTCCAGGTGGTAAATTTGGTTTTCTCACTTGAATAGCAGCAGCAGCAGCAGGTGTTGGAGTCCGTAGCTGTGGAGGACGATAAGGCTTTGGGGTAACATTGGCGGCTAATAATGCATCTTCTTGATTTATGGCCTTTGTGAAAGCCGCAGTTAAAGTTGTGGGTTCAAGTAGTTTAACCATAGAACCAATCTCCGGTTTAAGTGAATGAATAAAACAGCTTGATCAAATGATCTTCGTGTAAATCATTGACAAAATTTAATAATCGCTCAAACTCGGTATGTGTTCTAAACCGTACCTTTTTGTTTAATGGTGCTAACTGCCAACCGAGCATCAACAAATTTCGCAGGAGAAAAGCGAGCACACATGTGGTCACCGTACTAACGGTGCTGCTCCTCCACCACCTCCACCTCCTCCTGGTGGTAATGAAAGTGTCGTTCGGGCTAGATCAATTAATTTGAAGTTTCCAACTTTTGATGGTGACGATCCGGATGGTTGGATTTTTAGTGCGAGATCATCGATTTTAACTTGCACGTTGTTCCGTAATATGAAAATTGCCATTGCTTCTGCTCATCTTAAGGGAGATGCAAATGCTTGGTTTCGCTGGAAAAGAACAACAGTTATTTTAAATACTTGGCTGGAATTTTGTACTCTTGTGTTAGATTATGTCCTGAAACATCTTATCCAAGATTTATTGGATGATGGTAAGATAGTCATCGAGGGGGCATCAAAGCAGCCCAATATCCAAGAAACCCTCTTCCCAAGACATCCGGGAATCAAGGAGTCAACTTCATCAAGTCAAGACAAGAGTACGGACACTCCCGGAAGAATTGCCAATCGAAACAAAGGAAGATGTTAGAGTCATTCTTTGAAAAAACAAATAAAATCACAACACATTACAACATTTGTAAGGTAAAAAGAAAACCGCTGTTCATTATTACAGGAGCAGTGAAAATCGTATACTCTAACAACCGCTTTAAAAATGTGCATAATTACAAGACCAAACAAGAGGAGGAGAGACAGTTCAAGCCTCCAAACTCGCGGACCGAAAATCCAGGTGGGCTGGCTAGGGGCAACCATTCAATAGGACAAGTAATCTAGAAGAAGCAATAAAAGAGGATAATTTTCTCATTGAGCGATTAGCATAACAAAGGCGGACATATCCATTTGGGGACTTCTAGAAGCATCGACAAGTCATCACGGCCTTACATAAGAGACACTAAGCTTGATTCGAGTTCCTTTGGGAATCACGCCAGCGAACTAGTACACATGGTCGACCACTGCCGCACGACTCGAGTACAATTACTTTCACAGATGATGACTTACCACGAAGAAGGAAGAGATCACAACAAAGGGCTCTACATCACCATATGATGGGAAAACATGATTATACCATCATTTTTTTCATGGACAACGGTGCAGTGTTAACATATGCACCCTAAAAGCAAGTTAAAAAAGATCGGGATTGACCTCGGTTGTGTAACCAAAAGCAACAAATCATCTTTAACAAATGAGGGTTTCGATAGCGGTAAGCAAATAGGAATTGGAGAAATCACGCTCGAAATATGGGTTGGTCCTATGAAAACCAAGGCTAGTTTCCTCCTCATGGACATCTCGGCAAGTTTCAACATGCTCCCGGACGTCCGTGGATGCATAAAATGGAATTGGCGCATCCTCCTTCACCAAAAAGCCATATTCGGATGGGAAATGAATTAATTACCATACATACAGATAATGGGGAGAACGAAATAAGGGATCATCAAGTTTCGCAGAATACGGTCTCGATGATTGATAATTATACCGCAGAGATCCATTATGAGAGTGAAGTCGAAGCAGAAAGTCGCCATGCACGTTCGGACCAATTCAAATACCGAACCGGAATGTGCCAAAGATGCTACACAAAAGCAAGTTCTTCCGGGAATGGGACTTGGGCTCACAACAAGGGCCAACACAACCAATAACAATTCCAGGAGAAATACATTTGATACCGCAGCTTGGGATATCAGTCGACCCATCGTAATTCTACCACCTTCAGAAAAGGCAAGAGGATCAAGGGATTTATTGGAGCCGTTAGCGTCCTTCCAAAAATGGTTCATTCGTAAAAGGGAAGAAAAGGCTCCAAAGACCAAGCACACCGGCGATGATTGCACCTGTAGTAACAAAACAAAGTTATGGCAAAGGAAAAGAAGCCAAAGAACTTTTTACGAAGGGGTAAGTCGGGCTTTTTTTTCCCGTCTCCCATTAACAAAAGGGCGTAATCCAAATGGACATAAAGGGGAGGATGGACGAGAATTGGAAATTCTCGAACAAAAAGAGAGTACGACAAGCTCAACCCAGAAATCAAGGAACAATCCAAGAATGTATGGTCGTTACATGCTTAGGCTTGAGGTTTCCCAAAAGGAAATTTTTTCCTATTTATAACGGAAAGGGCTCTCCGATCAAGCACTTTAAATCATTCATATGGTACATGAAGCCACTAGATATGCGAAGACCAAATTTTAAATAGTATTTCAAACCAAAGCTTAATCGGGCTGTGTTAGTATGGTATTCAACTAATGATCGCGTTTCGAATGCAACATGGTCGATTTAAGATAAATGCCTTCATCGAGTACTTTTAGGAGATTCGCCAAAGCCATCAATCAAAATATGGAACAATACCTCGAAGAACAAAAAGAGATATTTTGGAGGACCAACGCTGGGAAGGATGGAACAATCATTTGATAGAAGCATCTACATGATAATTCCCAACGAAGTTGCAAGGACGCTCGGAACTTCTTCCGACGCCATACAAAACAAAACAACTTGGTAAGAATGGATGATGAGGGTCTACAATCGATGAAGGATGAACCGCAAGAATCCTCGTGGGACCCGGAGGACGGGGTATTTGTATGTTTAATGCACCTTTAATTTTAAAGAAAAATCCAAAAAATCAGAAAAATTTGAAAAACCAAAAACGAGAGAGTGTGATATCATAAATAAAAGAATGTGAAAATCAACATGACGCCTTGGATTTGGAGGATGACATCTGCAGGAAATTACGAATATGAGGATGAAGAAATGATAACTTGCCTAGAAGACATTCCATAAGAAATCCAAAACAACGTTAAAAAACATGACAAAGAGCCGAATTTATTCAAGAAGAAACAATCAACTTGAGGACATAGGAACAACCACTAATGTCAAGATTGGGACAACGTTATCTGCTTGAGAAAGGACGGAGATGATAAATCTACTCACCGAGTTCGAGGACATCTTCGCCGGTCTTATGAAGATATGCCATGTTTGGACATCTGACTTGGTGTTTCATCGTCTCCGCCAACTTATCCGATGTAAAGCCGATCAAACAAAAGCTAAGGAGACTCGAGGTCATAATGGACCATAAAAGTCAAAGAAGAAGTGGAAAAGCATTTCAACGCAGCTTTCTCAAAGCGTTACTTATACCGAATGGCTGGTTAACATTGTACCTATTAGAAGAAAGACGGAAAGGTAAGGATGTGCATTGATTACCGAACTTGAACCGAGCTAGCTAGCCCAAAAGATGATTTCCGTTCGCATATCGATATTTTGGTCAACAAATGCTTGGGAAAGGATGTCTTTCCTTCATGGATGGCTTCTCCTGGATATAACAAATCGAATGACAAGAAGATATGACTAAAACATCCTTCATCACTCCATGGGAATATTTGGTTACGTAGTTATGCCTTTCGGATTGAAGAATGCCGAGCCACATACCAACGAGCCATGACGACCATTTTCTATGACATGATTCATAAGGAGCTAGAAATCTATGTAGATGACATGATGGCAAAATCTACACATAGCAAGGATCATGTAAATGTTCTAAGAAATGTGTTTTAACGTCTTGAGCTTAAGCTCAATCCCAACAAGTGTTTGTTCGGCGCTAAGTCCGGAAATTGCTTGGTTTCATTGCCAAGAACAGAGGAATTGAATGCGACCCATCAAAGGCTAAAGCTATTATCAAGATGTCTCCACCAAGAACAGAAAAGGAAATCAGTGGATTTCTGGGTCGATTACAATACATAAGTCGATTTATAAATCAACTCGCTCCTATATGCGAGCCAATATTCAAGCTACTAAGGAAGAATGTACCTACTGTGTGGAATCATGAATGTCAATAAGCATTTGAAAAGATCCAGAAGTATCTGACAAGTCCACCAGTACTTGTTTCACCTACCCCGGGTGTTCCATTAATTCTATATCTCTCGATCACTAAGACCTCTATGGGGGCCATGTTGGGGCAATACCATGAAGAAAGCAAAGAAGGAGAGAGACATATACTATATCAAAGAAACCCTTTCAGGATACGAGTCAAAGTACACCATGTTAGAGAAGACCTCCTTGGTACTTGTTTGGGCAACTCAATGTCTTCGACATTACATGTTGTCTCATAAGATCCAGTTACTATCAAGGATGGATCCTATCAAATACTTGTTCGAGAAGCTTGTATTGTCCTAAGAACGTCAAAATGGCAGTTGTTGCTCTCTGAGTTTGACATAACATATATCACACAAAAATCCGTCAAAGGAATGGCAATTGATGATCACCTAGCATCATATCCTCTCCTCGACAACACCAAGCTAAAGATTGAGTTCCCAGATTTAATGGGTGATGTATCTTGATGTAGTCAAGATATGCCATGGAAGATGTATTTTGATGGCGCCCGCAACAAACAAGGAAGGGGTATAGGGGCACTCTAGAGTCACCGTAAGGTATTCATACACCTATTGTTATCAAAGCTATGTTTTCCATGCTCTAACAATGTTGCGAGAATATGAAGCTTCGCATAATCTGGACTAAAAACTTCTATTGAAATCAATGTCAAAAGCATCATAGTGTACGGAGACTCACTCTTGATCATCAAGAAAATTCGAGAAGGAATGGAGGGTTAACGAACAACTATCGCAATATCATACCTACCTTGAAGAGCTCACCAAAAATTCGATCACATTGAGTTCCACCACATCTACGAAACAAAAATTATGGTGCTAATGCTCGGCTTCAAAGGAAAGCCGACAGTTGATTTCATACGGAACCACATCATTTGTAGATATGGAGTTCCACATGAAATAATATCGACAATGGGTCAAACTTTATCGGTGAAGAAACCAAGAATCGCTTGGGAAGTACAAAATTCAGCACCATCTAGCCTCACCGCATCGGCCTCAAACCAATGGAGCTAGAGAAGCAGCCAACAAGACACTTGTCAAAATCTTGAAGAAAATGACGGAGACATACACAGACAGAGTGAGAAATTACCATATGCTTTGTGGGCGTACAAAACCTCAATTCGCACCGCAACTGGGGCTACATCTTTCTCGCTCACATATGGTATGGAGGCAATGCACCCCATAGAGGTAGAAATTCCAACTCTAAGGGTTCTAAAGGAGAGTCAATTACCTGAAGATGAATGGGTAAAAGTAAGAGTCGAGCAACTAAATATTATTGATGAAAAGAGGTTAATTAGCAGCAGCCTGCCATTCTCAAGCATACCATAACAGAGATGCACGAAGTTTCAACAAACATGTACGACCACGCAACTTCAACGAAGGAGATCTAGTGCTCAAGGAAATTCGTCCAGTCAAACACACCGACTCAAGGGGAAAGTTCAAGCCAAAGTGGGAAGGCCCATTTATCGTCAAAAGATTTTTTGTGGAATGGCAGTACAATTGATGGACCTAGATGGAGAAGAACATCCAAGGCCCACGAATGCAGATCAACTCAAGAGGTATTATGCCTAATCAAAGGCAACACTCCAGCATACCTAATCCCAGCATCTTCTCAAAAGATCAACTGGTTTGTCAGCACTTATCGCTTTTATCACCGTTTTCTACTTAATCAAACTTGTTTTCAAAAAAATGAAAAAAAAAAAAAAGTGTGTGTTTTACAAAAATCGTGCCATTACAAAAAAAAATAAATTCAAAAGGTATTTTAAAAATAATTTTTTTTTCAAAGGTTTTGTTTTCAAAAAAAAAAAAAAAATGGGGAGTTTGTCAATGATGAAAGGCTTAGGATTGGATATGGTGCAACCAGATTAGCAACTGAGCCAAACTCTCCAAATTAATCATTTCAGTATTTTGCAGTTTATTAAATTCTGTAAATATTGTTTGCAAAAAAAATAAAAAAAAAATAAAAAGAGTTTAATTGAGTTCCAATCTTTTTTCAAAAAATCAAAAAAACAATTTTTTTTAAAAAAAAAATGATGATGATGAAAGCCTTAGGATGATACTGTGCCATGCACGTACCAAATAGGCAACTAAGGCAAAAGTTTTCGAGGTATTATTTTGAGTCTAATCATGTTCTAATCATGCTTTAGCTTTTGTGAACGATGAATCATCTGAGTTAAGATCTCTTCACCGGAGTCAGTGATCTACAAAGACATGTGCAAGTCAAATTAAAGACAAGAGCACCAACAGAACAAAACATTTCATTCACAAAGGAAGAACTTACAAGATTCTCGTCTAAAACAATGCAAATCAAGAACAATTACTCATCTGAAGGATACATGATCAGATCTTAAAAAAAATAAAATAATCTGACGATAAACCAAAGAGGAAGAAGTGAAGATCCAACACCAGGAAGACGATGATTCGGCTGAGTGTGAACTGAGATCTAACTTCTTCACCATTTCCCATTGATTGAAACCAATGTATATAGATGGTAAGAGTGTCATCTCAATGCACATGATTAAGACGTCTTCATCAAAGGCAGACCATCTACACTGTCCAAAATACATCTAAATCCAAATCGGCTTCAACTTCGAAATCTTGATTTATCATTATGTGTACTCTGGAGCTGCATATGGAATGCTTTTGCATCTTTCCCTAAATCATCAGATCTTTATCTCCGAGCCGAACATTAATCTGGATCTCAAGATGTATTCTCAACGAAGACAGAAAAAATGAGCTTTGTGCATATCTGTACTGATACTCCACCGAAGACATCTCACTTCAGTTAACCCAACTGCAGAGAGTGATTTCTTCATCTGCTCAAACTTTATCTTGTACAGTCCACCAGTAAATGATCACTACAACAATAAACCAAACAAGCAAGAAATAAAAGAACATGATTTACAGCCAAAAGATGAGGGTAGTGGTTGAAAGAGAAGATTGAAACCCAGATCTTGTACAAACAAGCAAGATTCGCTTGAGTCTCTGGTGAAAATTGGAAGTGAAGAAGGTGGAAATGTAGAGAAGAAAAGAGAGAAAATGATGGTTAAGAAAGAAGAAGAAGAAGAGGAAGTATATAAAGCACGGAATTAGGGCTCCATCAAACCATTTTTTGGGCAAACCGAAACGAAACCCATGACCTGTCAAGCTGCTTCGACCCATTAGGGTCATTCGCCGACCCGCTAGCTCCTTTTCCCTATTTTAAAAAAAAAAAAAATTCAAGAAAAAAATGAAAAAAATAGAAAAATGAAAAAAAAAAGAAAAAAAAAATCCAGTCTACCTCGTAAAGAAGCCGAAGTGTGGATAATTCTTCAGAAAGGGTGTCAATACGTGTCGCGCTCCCCTGAGATTCTCTATTGACTTCATCATGCCTCAACATGATCCCGTACATCTCATTCACCACCGACTTCAATTGACGCTCACGGCTATCCACCAAACGAAGCAAGTATTCTTGAAGAGGTCCGAAGCCTAAAACGAAAAATGAGTTAATAAAGATATTAAGTCATTAAGGCAAGAAGAAGAGCAAAGAGCAACATCGCACCTCGGTAATATTGCTTGGCATAGGTAAACCAACAATGTTTTCACGGTCAAAAGAGCCACCTTCAATTGCAACCACATCTGAAGTTCCCAAGATAGGTATTTGAAAATCCCATGTTGGAAGAAGATGACCGAAACCCATTAATGGAACTTGTTGAGAAGGAGCATTACTTGAAGATCCCATCAATAATGGACGAGGGGCAAAACCCGGATCACCCACTACAAGATTCTCTCGGCAAGATTGGATAGAAGGAGATGGACCTAAAGAAACCGACCTCCAATATGAATCAAAATTCAGTCCACGATCGACTGAATCTTCATAGGAACGTTGCGATTGGCGTGAAATCTCATCCATATCGCTAAACGATGCATAAGTAAAACATGTATCGCCGGGAGGAGGAAAACGGGGCGTTGCGTCTGGTTGACTAATTTGTCGCCCAAATCTGTCACCAAGATACCAAGTACAGTAATCTGGGCCTCGTAACAAGTACCGAAGCATGGTAGGCGACATAACATGAATGGCTCTTTGATCACGCCGAATCAAATAATTTTTCCAAGGGTCCCAGCAAATCTGCGATCAAAATGGAGGTATATATATATATAAAATAATAATAATAATAAAAAAGAAGGGTTCTTACATAATCAACCGTCGCTTCTTCCAAACAAAGGCGTGTATATGCAGTCGAGTGAATTCGAAGTGCACCTTTCCATCTAGCCATTCAAGGAAATGTTTGACTATTGGAGAAGCTTGTATCAAAAGGAGGGCGACTGGCGGGAAAATACTCATAACACCAATACTATTACAAAGAACAAAGTAGTGTTAAATAAAAAGTCTAAAGACCGGTGACCTGAAGCAAGGAGAAATGTACTCACATTCAAGATGGGCTAAAATCCACATAAGGCTTTTGTTTGAAGGCGGGTTGCTCGGGTTAGATAATTGTAAAGTCGCGTCATCGCACAACTTCCCCAATCGTAAAAACCTACCAAATCAAAGTCAGAAAATGCTTCCAAGTAGCCTGATTTGATATAGCCACTAGAAGAGCTAAGGAAGGTGTGACCCATAACAAAAATCGGTGAAAGCCTGGTAACCTCAATAACCTTAGCATTATATTTTGAAGCGTCGGCGGCGAGATCTAGCTCGGGGACCGAGAAATTCATCTTCAAGCCAGCTAAACTAACGTACCAATTCTTAGGGAAGATGTCCCCACAATGAGGTCACAACATGTTTCTGACATTCTCTTCAGTCATGTTTACACCCAACGGGACATGAGCTCCTACCCCCACACGGATGCCAATAATCATGTAGAAGTCCAGAGGAGTGATGGTTAACTCACAGTGTGGCAAGTGAAATGAATTAGTATCACCCCACCATCGCTCCGCTACGATTAAAGCATTCTCACCATCATGTAACGGCTCCAAAGCTTCAATAAAGTCGTACCAGCCGATCCGTTGTACAAGCTCACGTACACCTTTGCATCGTCTCAACACCAGACACCACTCTGTTATCCCAGTGGTCCCTCCACGAGTACGCACCCAAGCAAAGTTCTATGAAAGCAAACAATGGTTGAGAAGTACTAAAAATATGGAAAGCAAAGAAGAAAATTTCAATCAACAACGAAATTTACAGGGTCTTCCAGGATTCTTGCAGAAACATGGTTATCCACGTCATATAAAACTCCAACTTTTCGTCTTCTGCGCATCATATGCAAAGCTGGAGGATCAAGAATAGTGACAGCCATCCGCCTAGACGACATATTGAAGGAAAAGAAAAGAATATCATACCTAGAGAAGGGTCTTCCTCCCTGTCTTATAAGGAAAGAAAGGGTAATTACTTCCTCAAGAAGTTTGGAAAATAAAAATACTTTATCAGAATCGTCTTGTGAAAGAAAAGAAAGTCATATCCAGACAAAGCGTGGAACGAAAGCCAAGAAGATGCGCTTCCAGAAGAGGTAAATGAAGTTGACAAGATCAACCGGGGCAAACCCGACCAACGTCAAGACTTTCTTCATCAACTCATCGAAACCACCTTTTGGCGAAAATCGGGTGCGAAATGGTGTTCATGGCTTTGTTCGTCAACCACAAAGCAGTTTACTCTCAAAAGAGGGCAACTGTTGACACCCCAATTTCGCACCCTCCGAAAAAATGCCATTTTACGCTTCGGAACCGGATAAAAAATACGACCGCAAAATTACAGTGTCGGCAGGATAGTGAAAAGGTAAAAACAGCAAGAAACACTATTCATTATCCACCAACACCCCACTCCATATCACTTACCAACACATTACCCAAGGAGAAAATTGAAATCATTAAATTTTCTCCCACCTTTTGATTTTAAATCAAATACCAAAAAGAAGGGACAAATACCCTTTCAAAAGAGAAACAAAAGTTTTTCTCCTTTCTCACCTAAAAATTCTCCTAAATCACATCCTTAGCTAAAATGAGAAGGGAAATAAAAAGAAAAAATAATATTTCTTTGCCCAACTTTTCCACTACCAACCCATTAACCCTTTTGGTGCATTCTCCATTTCAAATCCAAAAATAATATCAAAATCCCACCAAAATCTTCACTTTTATCTCCATTTTGGTTTGTCCCCCATTAAAGCCAAACTAAAAGGCTATAAATATAAATACAAGGGAAGAAGAAGAAAGAATCATCGAAAAATCATCGAACATTACACACAACATTCTCTACTCAACAACATCTTTACATCATTAAGAAACCATCTTCATTTGGCGATAATATTCTCATGTCATTGTGAAAGAAACAATAGCATAAGAAAGAAAAGAAGCGTAAGAAGTGAGGAGGGAAAATAAAAAATCATTTCGTTGTTTTGTTGATCAAACAACAGTGTCTGTACGCTAGTGCTCTTCAAGTATCATAATACTCATTTGAATCTCAAACTGAGAGATGCCAATGTACTGATTCATTAAAGTATTCTTCGTGCTATAAATTAATTTAGCCATTCCGTTTAAGAAATTAGCATTAATTAATCAAGTATGTCTCCAAGTTTTTAAAAGATTAGCATTAAATTATCGATACTTTAATTACTTTACGCTTACTTCTTTGGGAGCGAGAAAATCACTTGCAAGAATCCTTTCAAGTTTCAAATCATATCTCAGGTATAACAATTTTATCCCTTTGGTAAATCATGTAGTCATGCGGGAACGGGATGATTTTCCATCTTGTAGTAACACCGCGACTACTATTGTTATGTTAAGAATCGCGTATTATTATTAATTTTCCTAGTGGGATAAATCAAACTGTGGGTATAAAGCGGAATTCCCTCCCACATTAGACCCATTTTGAAAAATAACAATTGATACATTAACCTCCATTTACGATAAGCTAATCTGGAGTTAATTATTTAATTTGAAATTTCATCTAAATTTCGAATTTGGAGTTAATTTAGATCTAAATTATGGATATATAATTAATTTAAAGTATTCACCAAAATTATATCATACATCGATTTGTCTTCAAATCCTTGTAGATCACCGGATTAAATTTGGTGTTAAACCAATTATAAATTTAGTCCAAGAATTTCCCATAATTCTAAATATGTAAGCCTGTAGTCAAATTAGAGTATTAGGCAACACCCTTTCATGTTTAGAATTGGCCATAATTCCCTGCTATCACACCATGAATATCTCTAAAAATTTGGTAATTAAGTCTATCGTCGACCTAGACTTTAGATGATCTTTATCATGTTTAGGATTTTCCTTTTTCCTTATTATCATGATTAATTTGGAGTCGAACTAGACTCTTAAATAGATTTAGGAGATGGCCAAAGCCCCTAGACATCTACAATAATAAGAGTTGACATAAGCTCTTGATCACTAAAATCCATAGTCAAAGCTTCGCCCAGCTTATAACTATGTCTCTATTCTAAATAGATCATGCATGAAAATCTATTCTCAATTTCCAGTAAATTCTGATATCACAATTTTCATATGTAAGTTTTGGTAAAAATAAATTATAAACATTTCTCCTTTAATCATTTAATAGAGGCCAATCTTACGATTGGGCGGTTGATGGGTGCCTAACACATTCCCATCTCGTACTAGAATCTCCTTACCTAGACTCTCCGATAGTAGACCATGAACATGTAAGTCATAACAAGAATTTGTTTTCCGAAAGAATTCAAGCTAGTCAAAAGGGTCTCGACTACCCTTAGTCGGTGGCGACTCAAGACATCTATCCAATCTTTATGGAGTTAGCTCTCTTACTAACGAAGTGGTAAGAATTACCTCCGTCAACTTGTGCGACAAAATCCCACGAACGGATGAGCACATATGATCCACCCCCATAATAATCAGGGATCGGAAAAAGCCCGGCTATCGACCCGTGTTGAACCTCGATTTCTACAATGTTCTTTGCATGTTATCCACTAGAAAGTTGAAATAAACCTTCTTCTTCTTATTTAGAAATAAAGGAATGCCAAGATATTTTTCATCCTCGACATTCTTCTAACATTGAGAAGATTAATAATGGTTTGGGCTGCTACTTGTGAAAGATTTTCTTGAAGGAACATTGGATTTATGGTAGTAAAGTATCGACCCGATCTTTGGGCTAAAATCTTGCAAGAGTAACTTGTAGATCTTTGAATATTTTCCATATTATCTTTTTACAAAGATCAAACAATCATCGCAAATAGTAAGTGACTTATTGGAGGTGCTCTTCTTGCTATCTTGATGCCTCTTATCTTCTTAGACGGGATTAAGAATTAAAATTAATCAAAGCAATTAAAAACTGAAAAATGGATTGAATTGGCAGCGGGTCACTATGGCGTCCCCACCTACTTCAATGTTGATTGGTTCTTTTACATTTGCGAGTTTTATTCCATACCTAAATTATCTAGACATTGCTCTTCTTCTCCTTTAAAGTTGACCCATATTGATCAATAATGAGAAGGGGAAGGAGGAGGAGGAGTTAGAATTCTCATTTGGAGTTATCGAAACTAACTCCTCTACCAAAAGACGAAAAAAAAGGTCTAAGATTAGACAAATGGGTCGGGTTGCAATCCATAAAAGGAAATGGTTAGATCTCGGAGGATAAGCGCACCTTCGAATGCCTTAGATGAATAATTATCTCAAGCTCACAACGTTGCTTTTAAATGCGAGAAAAAGATGGACTATTAAGGTTTCTTGACTCATAAGTGCGCTTTACCTAAAATCGATGGAGAAACAATTGTATCATGAAAGGATGAATCACTTAAGCAAGAGAGGAATAATTATTCATTCAGAAAAAGGTTTAGGGAGGGTTCATGACTAGGGATCCTGATTTATTCATGGTTAGAAAGTGATGAGTGCCAAATATTGCATATCTCTACATCTTTTTATCGGTATTTAACTCATCTTTTGTGCTCTAACTCTCTATTTTATCCCAAATTCGAAGTTTTCATTGTTTTCAAGAATAAATACTTGTACTAATTAATTTTGTGTTTTTAGGAAGTAAATAAATATTGGATGAATGAGGAACCAAAAGAGCAGAGAATTGGTGACAATGGGAGAGGGACAACAAAGCTCTTGCTCAAAGGCAGTGAAGAATGTCGTTTGTAACTCATCCACAAGTGAACAATGTCGCTTGCACGACCTAAAACTAGAAGTGGGCTTGAAGAAGATATGGGCTTAGAAGAAGACTTTCCAAGAGGAGCCAAGATTTACAACCATTCAACACCCAGAAGCTCCTCAACATCCAACGACATCTCCATACGGTACATCAACATCCGAAGCATCCGCCCAACACCCCTAGCCTCATGTCTCGTCCCTAATCAAGCAGTAACCAAACACCACCTTCATATCGTTCTCAACTTCTCTCCAACCTCTGCAAAACCTTCATTTCACCTCCTTCCATCAAATCCATCCCCGACCATCTCTGATCACAGCCACCCTCTCAACTGGCCATCAATCAAACTCCTAATCTCTATCTCTTTCCATCTTGTCTTCTTTTCTTATCAAGAATAGTATCCCTATAAACTAGGATTGAAAGAGATAAGACTAGGGTTAGCTTCAACAACTGGAAAACTAGGCTTGTAGAGGTGAATTGAAGAAGAGACTTGTCAGAAAACATGTCTTGGTGAGTGGGTATTCTCTAATTTTGAATTGAAGTGACTGAGAAGAAATTTGTGTATAAATAGGGGTTGAAGCTCTGTAATTTGATATCTAATGTTGGCGGGACCAACTTGTCTTGATAATATAATTGTGTTCATCTTGTTCATCATGTTCTAATCTCATTTGCTAGGGTTTAGATGAAGCCCTTTAACTGATGCTAAGTTATTCATGTTTGATTATTATTCTTGTTGTGCTTAAAATGATATAGGAATGATCTAATATGTGTGTCACTGTATATTGCTTTCACCTTATTTGCTATGCAACAAAGTAGTTAGAATAACCCCAGACAGCGTCAACTCATGTTTCAATGCTTAATTCGATATGTGATTAGTTGTGTTGTAAGAAGACAGGCTAATGCTAGGATTGATTACCTTAGTTGATATCAAATCATCCATTTAAAGATACCCTGGATAAACGGCAGACTTGCATCTTGACCGGTGTCCATTATAAAGGGACAAAAATAGTATTTGAACTGAATTAGCTTAGTAGAAGTTAGGAGGTGGATTCAGTTGCCCTAGTCTCTTCCATTTAAGTGTTTACACCCTTGTTATTCACATCCTTTATTTACATTCTCTTTTACTATTTCGATCCCTTGCCAACATCTTGTCGTATCGATACACATACCCCCTTTTGTTACTCTTTGTTTGAATTCGTTTAAGTAAACTTTGTGTTCAATCTCACATCCACCTTGTCCACGAGGATCGACTCGTACTTACCCCTGTTTACGGACTCGGCGTTGTATACTTGCTTTAGTTAGTACAATTGTAGGTACTATTTAGAGACCTACCAGAGAAAGGTTATCAAAAAATTCCACTACAAGACTAAGGTCAACATGACTAATATACCAAGTACCAACTATCTAAAACATAACTCAAAGATGTGAAATTTTTTAGTAGAAGTAGAAAGATACTTGGATAGTTTTAAACTTACTCAACCACCGATTAAGAAAAATAAAAGTGTATAAAATGCGGTGGACAACTTCGGGGATTCATAAGATATTTGCCAAGAATATATTAATCTTTTCGACACCTTTAACACCGCGGGTTAAGTCCCGCATTATATCCCTTGCCCAAGTCGTGGTCTAACATAGATGGATTTAGTGTGGGTCTCACCCCAATATGCCTGCAGGGGCACAGCCGTCGGATTCAACCGGCAGCGAGTTTATCATTTTCGTATACTATGGGGAAACAATTGTTTTGACTTGAAAGCTACTATGCGTCTAGTTGCCAAACAGGGTGTATACGGGATGTGCTTTAAAAAGATACAAAGGCGCCATCAGCATTTCTTCAGACACCTGGACACAATCAACCCCTATATATAATCCATTTTCCTTTTTCTCAGATTCACTCTTTCAGAAGTTTCAAATTCTCCCGCTTCCGAAGAATTTCAACTCAGATTTCAAAAATCATCAACTCTTGCTCAGGTAAACTAAACATTTTTCTAGGATTTACAATTGATCCGATCTTCTTAAATTTCTCACTTCATTCCCAACTTTGATTCCCCATCTACGGTGAAAATTGATTAGATATCAAGATTCAGTTGGATGGAATGTAACCTCAAACGGATTTTTAGTATGATCGGATCTGTGATTTTTCTTTTTTCTTACAGGAGATTGAATCTATGAGAGAGATGTCGAATGTTACAGTTTGTGCTCGATTTAGACCATTAAACTCCAAGGAAAAACGAGAAACTGGTGATAAGATCTGTATACATAACTTAGATCCTGAAACTTTTGTTCTCAAGGTTTGTTTGTTTCAAATCTTTGCCTCGTTTTTTTTTTTTTTTTCCTTTCACTTCCGATTCTTTCTTTTTGTATGAGATTTGTGCTAGTATTGTGTTTGATTTAATTCCTGTGTGATTTGGTTGTTAGGATGAGAAAGAAGGAGAGTTCAGTTTCTGTTTCGATAAAGTGTTTTATCATGATTCGAAACAATCAGATGTATATGAGTTTCTTGCTCTTCCGATTGTGAAAGGTTAGACTCAGAAATCGAAATATCCTCTAAATGTTTCCCTATATGATGTCAGTTCGATTTTACCTAATATGTCTAATTTACTTCTTCATCCCTGTTTGAATTTTCAATAGATGCTGTTAATGCCATTAATGGAACTATCATCATTTATGGACAGGTAAAATTCAGTTTGTTATATGGAGATTCTGTGTTTTCATTGTCCATGTTTTTCTAGTTGTTGTTGCTGAGTGTCTTTTGATCATGTTTGTAACTTGTAGTTGTAGATCTCCATATATAAATACACCTGTAACTCATCTGATCTCGTAAACTTTGATTCTGAACCCGACAAATGAAACACACACTTTCTTGTCATGGATTCATGGTCCATAGTCTATTTTTAATTGATTCAATGATTTTCTACTAATGAGTTTCATACTGGGAACAGACAGGAGCAGGAAAGACATATAGCATGGAGGTAAAGTGGTCAAATTCTGATTGTGGATATCAGTTTGATTTGATATGTTTTGTCAATTAAAATCGATACTAAGAATGAGGTTACTCCTTTTCCAGGGAAATGGTATTATGGAATGTCATGGAGAGGAGAAAGGGCTACTTCCACGAGTCGTGAATGGACTTTTCGAGTGTCTTAAATCGCTTGATGAAATGACTAGGTACACAGTCAAGTTGTCAATGGTAAGTATATATTCATTTTCTTGTTTCTTGCATTGGAGAACCGCAGAACTGTGCAGTTTCACCATCTATCTGTTCATTCAGTTGTTTAATCTGTATTCTGATTCTTGTAGGTGGAGATCTACAAGGAGAAGTAAGGTCTGTATGCCTAATGATATGATTGTTCTTTTTTTCTTCTGAGATGTGACCTTGTTGAACCCGTACCAAATTTTCACTTCCAGTCGACGTCGTAATCAATTGCTGTACTTGTTTTCTCAAAGTTGTAAGCTATTTTTCCTTCTCTTTGGTTGATCTGATCGTTACTGGATTTTTTTTTTTTTTTTTTTGTGTAGGGACCTATTTGATTTATCGAAAGACAACTTGCAAATCAAAGAGAGCAAGCTTCATGGAATATATTTGACTGGCGTTACTGAGGTAAGTCAAACCTCCAGGAGAATTCCATGTTTACTAACTATCAACGAGAACTACCAGTGGATAAGAGTTTAGAGTTACTTCTTAAGTTCTGTGATCTTTTAGTTTTTTTATGTCCCACAAAGTATTGATATAGCAATGTTAAACGATCTTGATTCTGGCATACAACTTTGCCTCCAGATATATGGTTTTAATTTTGGTCTGACTTGGCTTAGACTGTATCAAATTTCTTTGAACCATCCATGCAAGTTACATTGGGCCAAGTTAGAAATGTGCAACATATGGAAGTTTAGAACTTTAAGTAACCTGTCACTTGATTTTGCCAGGCCTTTATCTCTGATCCAGCAGAAGCATCACAAAACCTTTTAGTAAGGAAAATTCTATAACATAGCTTGGTATTTATTTTAGTTCTGTTCTATGCATCTTCAGCCCCTAAATTGGAACTCCGTGAATGCAGAATGGAGCTGTTGGAGAGACACGTATCCTTTTAGAGGAAAATGTAGTTTTATTTGCATTTGAGAAATAGTAAGTAGTACTTGCATTAATTAACCTTAAAACTGTTGTTAAACCTTATCGTACAAAGAAATGAACATGGCAAGCAGTAGAAGTCATTGTCTACATCTTTACAATTCAGCTGGACTCAGCAAATGACAGAAGGTATTATCTTGTTTTTGAATCGAAAACCCAATTTTGCCAATCCATGTCGAAGTATTACATAAATAATATCTGATTGTGCATAGGTCGAAGTCTGGAAAACTAATTCTTGTAGACTTGGCTGGGTCTGAAAAAGTGGAAAAAACTGGAGCTGAAGGGAAAGTACTCGATGAAGCTAAGACCATCAACAAATCTTTATCGGCTCTTGGAAATGTTATTAATGCTCTTACTAATGGGAGTCCAGGAAAAACAAATCACATCCCTTATCGTGATTCAAAGCTTACTCGGTTTCTACAAGATTCTCTTGTTAGTCCCCTGTTCGGTTATGTTTCTTCCAATTCAAAATATTTATGTGCCGATTTACGCATAAAAATTGGCAATTTATTGCTCATAGTTTCTCTTATTATGTTGCAGGGTGGGAACTGTCGAACAGCATTGCTGTGTTGTTGCTCACCTAGCACTTTAAATTCATCGGAGAGCCTTTCAACTATACGGTTTGGTGCAAGGCATGCTAACAGCTTTAACTAAATTTGGAACCCATTTGTCTTGTCCTGTAGATCAGGAAGATCCCACCATGTGACTGGCGTGAGGACTTAAACAGCTGAGTATATAGTAGCTAGAGTAGTCTGTTTAAGTCCTGGTCATTCACGTAATGAGATCTTCTCAACCCAAGTGTGGGCCACCAGTGTTACAGGTTTCAACATATTTTACTGCTCTAAAGTTGTGGACCCTGATTTTGCATTTGACAGAGCAAAGCATATAAAGACATCACCAAAAGCCACTCCTAGTGAAGACAAAGTTGAGAAGAAAGAAATGACTCCTTCTGCAGTTGAAGACAAAGTTGAGAAGAAAGAAATGATTCCTTCCTCTGTTAAAGATGATTCAAACTCATGCCAGAGAATACTAAACAAGGTAAGGCTGCAAGAAGGCTGCTATTCTAACTCTCTTTGTGTCTCACTTATTGTTATCGAGTATCAAGTGTTATTTTCTTCCAACTACTGGATTTGATACAGTTAAGTGAGAAGATGGAGGTTGAAGATGTAAAGCTACTAGAAGAGTTGCTTATAAAAGAGGGAATAATTTACAATCTTAACTCGATCGAAATAGAACTTGAACCAGCTTTAGAAGACTTAACTTCTCGGACAATAACTATACTGCAGCAAACTGCGGACGAGTTATCTTCAACTGTTGATAAGGTCGAAATGATTATAAATTGAGTCTTTAAGACATCACAACTTATATATAAATTGATCATCTCCAGTTATTTGCTTACCGCAGTTTTCTTATTGTTGTTTTTACAGTTGAAGAGAGAGAATAAGGCTCTAAAAGATATACTAAAAGATATGCTAATGGCTGATGCTGGTAGATTAAATATACACGTTGAAGATGTTGAAGGTTACGCCAACTACTATGAGAAGATTTCAGGTCTTTTCAGTTCCTTATATGCCTGGGTTTTCAGATCCATAACAACACTGTAACTCAGAAAGGTAGTTAAATGACTGGAAAAGAAAAAGGTCAGTGATATGCATATGAGTTCTTGATTGAATTCAAACTTTTCTGGAGTTCTGTGAAAATGCTGAATAGGTTCATATGTTAGTGTCTCAAATCATATTTTCAAACTTTGGTTGTTGTTTTTTACCCTTTTATTATTACCCATATTGTCCGAGTCCTTCAAGTTATCACACAGGCATATGGCTTGCAATTTGTAATGCCATTCATGTCAGACAAGTATCCAACTAGTCAAATTTTGTGTAACCTATTCCTTTGTCAGACTTGATAGTCTTAATACTTATCTATCATAGATCCAACAAAAGCTACAATTTTGTGTAAAGTGTAAACTACTTTCTAGGTTCTAGTTTTGTGATCGATGAGTTCACTAACTTCAGTAATCCAGTCATTGTCCAGCTAGACCAGACCCAACAAAAGCTGCAGTTAGTTGTCAATGTGAACGATCCATCCTCCGAGCCAAAATGTTGCATTTTGTTTAATAACCTTTAAACCCTGACTAGTTCCTCTCCATATCCAGAAATGTGTTTCTTAGATAACACAAAGGACTGGAGTTGCTCATAGAAATGTCCCAACTCTTCAGTAGAGTTGTAAAATTGGTGGGTGGTATACCCATGATCCGAGAATACCACCCATGACCCGAGTTCAGAAATAGTCTGACACCTCAACTTAAACAGGCCGACCTAAAGAAACAAAATCACCAGTCATATGCAGATAAGTGTTCATAAATAAAAACAAAAACTGCTATCTAATTCTGTATACATAGTTTGTCTTAGTTATCTTCCAATATAACTTTTTTTTGGAGGAAAGAGACAAAACTTAGAATGAATACAACTCCAAACACTATTATAAAAGTTTAAAGTTCATACATTCATCCACCTTTAAAAACCTTGTAACATCAAAGTGACAAAACCCAGAAACTGCTCCAAATTTAATTATTATGGCACCAGGAAGTAGAGAATCAACAAGTGATGCCAACAACCAGTAAAATTTATCAGGTGGTAGTAAGATTAGATCCATGAGTACTCAACAGCAACCAACAACATATTCTGTTAACAAAACCGTTATTGATGCTAGACTTGATGATATTTTTGAACAATCAGGAGAATCTGGTAAGTGTTTTAACTACTTGCAATGTTTGAAAAGTACTTCACAATCAATTCCTGATGAACAAAAAATCAACACTTACTTGTCTAGAGTCCAAAGGGGTGGTTATGTACAACCTTTTGGTTGTATGATAGCGGCTCAAGAAAATCTTTTTAGGGTAATTGCTTACAGTGAAAATGCTTCAGAAATGTTTGATTCCGAATCTTTAGTAGTGGGTACCGATGTTAGAACTCTTTTTACCCCATCAAGTTCATCTTTCTTGGAGAAAGCATTCTCGTCCCGTAACATTTCGTTTTATAACCCTCTATGGATTCATTTGAAGAATTCGGGGAAGCCAGTTTTCACTATTTTGCATAAAATTGATGTGGGTATTGTAATTGACTTAGAACCAGCTAGAGCAGGATTTCCTGCTTTTTCTATTTCTGGTGCAGTTCAGTCTCAGAAGCTAGCTGACAAGGCGATTTTGCGGTTACAGGCTCTTCCTGGTGGGGATATTAAGACTTTGTGTGATACTGTAGTTGAACTTGTCAGAGAGCTTACTGGCTATGATAGGGTTATTGTGTATAAATTCCATGAGGATGACCATGGTGAGGTTGTAGCTGAAAGTAAGAGGTCTGAATTGGAACCCTATATGGGGTTACACTTCCCTTCCACTGATATACCGCAAGCATCGAGACTCTTGTTTGAGCAGAACAGAGTTAGGATTATTGTTGATTGCCATGCTAGACCTGTTCATGTGGTTCAGGATGAAGAGCTGCTGCAGCCTCTTTGTTTAGTTGGTTCCACACTCAGGGCACCACATGGCTGTCATACAGAATACATGACTAATATGGGTTCAGTGGCCTCACTAGCAATGTCAGTAATCATCAATGAAAATGGTCAAGAAGGTAGCGAAGCTTCTGGTGTTAGTAACTCAATGAGATTATGGGGACTTGTTGTGTGCCATCACACATCTGCACGTTGTATCTCGTTCCCTCTCCGTTACACGTGTGGGTTCCTAATACAGGTTTTTGAGCTTCAATTGAGGTTGGAGTTGCAGTTGGCATTGCATATGCAGGACAAACATGTGTTGCAAACCCAGGCTCTCTTGTGTAATATTCTCCTCCGAGAATCCCTGGCTGGGGTTATTACTCAAAGTCCAAGCATTATGGATCTTGTGAAATGTGATGGGGCTGCTCTCATCTACCAAGGGAACTATTTTTCTATTGGTATTTGTCCTACTGAATCCCGGATTAAGGATGTTGTTGAGTGGTTGTTATCTTGTCATGGTGACTCAACGGGACTCGGTACTGATAGTTTGGCTGGGGCCGGGTACCCAGGAGCATCTGCATTAGGTGACGCAGTTTGTGGGATGGCTGTTGCTTATATCACCTCAAGAGACATCCTGTTTTTGTTTCGATCTTCTGCAAGAACATAGTCCACAAGACAATGATGACAGTCAAAGGATGCACCCCCGTTCTTCTTTTAAGGTGTTTCTGGAAAGAGTTAAGAGCCAGAGTTTGCCGTGGGAAATTGCGGAGATGGATGCAGTCCACTCTTTGCAGCTTATTCTGCGGAGTTCAATTAGGAATACTAATGGAAGCATTTGTAAGTCAGGGGTCAATACTGAAGTTGGGAATGAGGATTGTCAAGGGATGGATGAGCGCATTTCAGTTGTGAAAGAGATAGTTAGGCTGATAGAGACTGCTAATGCTCCAGTTTTCGCTGTAGATTCTGAAGGTCGGATAAATGGGTGGAATACAAAAATTGCAAAATTGATAGGTCTGCCTGTTGAGGAAGCTATTGGGAAGTTTCTACTCCAGGACCTTATTTACAAGGAATATGTGGATGATGTAAACAAACTTCTTTCCCGTGCATTAAGAGGTAAGTTTCCCTATATTCACTTCTGCTTGCAAATTACCTCTTTCAAAGTGATGGTATTTGCTACACTTAATAAGTTTACTTAGGAGGGGATTTACTGGACCATGTTTGTACTTTCAGTATGCAGCAGTGCAGTTTGATTTTGTTAGTTACCTTTGCCTTTATTATGAGAAGGTTTCATGCATTATCTTGTAATTAAAGACCATGAGTAGTTCTATCAATCATTTTAGATTCATGCAGGGAAAGAAGATAAAAATGTAGAGATTAAGCTGAAGACATTCGGTCCACAGAAACTTAGCAAAAGCGTGCTTCTGGTGGTCAATGCCTGCTGCAGCAAAGACTACGTGAACAACATTGTAGGAGTTGGCTTTGTGGGTCAGGATATTACTTCTCAGAAAGTGGTGTTGGACAGGTTCATACGTCTACAAGGTGATTATAAAGCTATTTTCCATAACCCCAACCCCTTAATTGCGCCCATATTTGCTTCGGATGAGAATTTGTGTTGCTTGGAGTGCAATAAGGGTATGGAAACACTAACAGGTTGGAACAGAGAGGAAATGCTCGGGAAGATGCTGGTAGGAGATATATTTGGCAGTTGCTGTCATCTCGAAAGCACTGATGCTCGTACGAAGTTCGCGATTGCCCTACACAATGCAGTTGGGGGCCAAGATACAGATAAAATTCCATTCCAGTTCTATGAGCGGAATGGGGTATATGTGAAAGCTCTCTTGACAGCAACCAAAAGAGTTAATTTGCAAGGAGAGATAAGTGGGGCATTCTGCTTTCTTCAGATTGTGAGCCCTGAATTGCAACAAGCCCTGGAAGTACAGAGGCAGGAGAAGAAATGCTGTGCCAGGAAGAAACAGTTGGCTTATATCTGCCAAGAGGTAAAAAGTTCTTTAAGTGGTCTACATTACATGAATTCTCTACTAGAGGCAACGGATTTAAGTGAAGATCAGAAACAGGGTCTTGAGACTAGGGCTGCTTGTGAAAGGCAAATGATGAAGATTATTAGAGATGTTGATTCTGAATGCATTGAGGATGGGTTAGTATCCCGTAATGCGATGACCATTTATGATTTTAAATCATGTTTGAATTTACTCAATGTGCTAGTTATAATCGTAACCATTGATTGGGATTAATCCCTTTTCTCTCTTACTATTGACAATCCATAGTAGGCCACTAGATAGAAGCTTAGAACTGATTCCATGATTTTCATGTGAACTTTTTCTCCTGGTAACAGGTCCTTGGAATATGATGAGGCTGAATTTTCACTTGGGAACCTTATAAATGTTGTAGTTGGCCAAGTAATGACTCTCCTAAGAGAAAGAGGTTTACAACTGATGCGTGATATTCCCGAGGAAATCAAAACTCTAGCTGTTATTGGTGATCAAGTTCGAATTCAACAAGTCTTAGTTAATTTCTTGTTGAGCGCGGTACAATACACGCCATCTCCAGGAGGTTGGGTAGAGATTAAAGTCCAGTCAAGCCTGAAGAAAATTTCAGATGGGAAAGAACTCCTACATCTTGAATTCAGGTATTTCTCTATTCATGACTCTAAACCAAAATAGCTAGTACTGTATGCTGGATGCACTAACACAATATGTTTATATAATTTGCAAAAGCTTTTTTACCTTGTCCTAATTAACAAAGCTCTGCTTGAGATAGGATTGGATGTCCTGGTGAAGGCCTTCCCCCTGAAATTGTTCAAGACATGTTCATCGGGAAGCAGGGGTTGACTCAAGAAGGTTTAACCTTGAGCATGTCAACGAAGATTCTGCAGTTAATGAACGGCGAAGTTCATTATGTCAGGGGATCTGAACGATGTTCTTTCATCATTATCCTTGAGCTTGCTTTTCCAAGGAGGGGTTAGAAACACTCTGCATATTAAATGTATCTTGTATCAACCATAAATTATGCAGTTGCAGCCAACTGAATCCCATCTATGTCAAGGAGTCTATTTCATCAATCACGTTTTGATACGAAAGGGAAATTAAGCTCACTTGAACTAGTAATTTCTTTCACTTCTAATCGTTACTATCTGAGACTGAGGCAACTGAATCCCATCTATGTCAAGTTAGTCAACGGAGATGGTGAATCTTTTCCTGACATCCTAGTTAATCAAGTGCCGGATGTTTTTTTTTTCTTTTTTTTTTCTTCAAAGGCATTGTCATATCTGAAGATCAAAATTTGTAAGTTACAGTTTCGAGCTACCTTGTGTGATACAACAAGAAAATTTCCTGCCTTGTGACAATAAATGAGCTTTTAGTTTTAATTCCAATTTGTTACTCAAATTTCCTAACAGATAGAAGACTACAGAAATGAATGATTTTGCACTCCACTGGATGGTCTACTTTGCTTTTACCAAAATGGAATACTCGAGTACATTATCACGAGTTTGAGGATTGCATTTGCTGTCCAAGGGTATTACAGATCTTTTTTTTTCTAATAATTCATATATAGGCCTCTTCGAATAAAGAAGACTAGCAATTCCATCTATTTCTTTTTAGAGGAGGATCCCTTCACACTATCTCTGGGAGACATTTTTCTTAATGAAAACTAAATGCAATGTTTTGAAGCTACTATTTTGGAATATATGTTTGTCTTGCAAAGATCTACATACTCACGAAAAATGAGCACATTCATAAACTATAACTCCACCATCTACTATTTTGAAAATCAATGATTTTTCAACTGTTAAAAATAAGATTGATAGATGGTGAGGTTTGGTATTTCGGAATGTGCTCATTTTTTATGGGTATGTAGAGCTTTATAATAGAAGCATATCCCCAAAATATTAGATTCAAATACGTTATCGTTAATGTTTTATTAAGAAAAATGTCTCCAAAAGTGTTAGATAATGTGAATTTAAAAGTGCGAGGGGATCCTCCCTCTTCTTTTTATATTAATATTAATAAAGATCCATTCATATCCATCCGAAGATTGCACAAGGTATCTATATATACGAAAAACTGTTAAAGCACTGCTCGGTCGAACTCGCAAGCGTTGCTATCTCAAGCTTGTTTGTCAAGTTTAGTTGCCAAAACTATAAGTCTTGATTTCTAGTCTACTTATAGCTAAGTCTCGGATTAGGATAGAAAGTGTAGTTGAGATTTAGACTTCACGGCGTTCATCGAATGAAGACGAATAACTACTCAATGGAACTTGTGGAACTTCATCAACAAAAGGTATGTGGAGACTTGAACTCATCTATCACTCTATCTCCTATTTGAGACAAAAGTCATATTGCTATATAAACTTCAATTATACACATTTGATATTTCGAGCCGAGTTTATCTCGCTTATCTATTTCTCGAAATAAGTGTTGGTAAGCTTTCGCTTTAACCAAGTTCATCTTTATTCTTGACGAAAGTCAAAAGATGATCATGTGAAAATCTCCTTATAACATCTTACATGATTTGTGTGATGCAATCATTTGGTGTAGACTCGGAATGTTTCGTATTGATCATTCGATCACTTGAAAATTGCTTTGGAGCTAATAGTTGTGTGAGACATATATTGTCGTCTTCTAAGAATGTTTCAATGGTTGAAATGAGAGTTTAGAACATGTAACCATGATTGGATATAAGCATAGTGTGTGTATTCACATTTGTGTAAGGTCCAAGTCCAGGAACCATAGTATGTGTACCCGTACGCGTACTGGCGTAAGTCCAAGTTCCGGAATTCAACTGAGGTTGTAAGTATGCGTACCCGTTCGCGTACTAGCGAAACCAAACTCAGTCCGGCTACTTAAGTATGCGTACCCGTTTGCGTACTTGGGTAGGTTATGTTCTAAAATCGTTTTGTTGATGAACTAATACATTTATATATTAAGGAATGCAATCTTTTGCAAACCATGGCTATAATGTTCATGAAATGATTCGAGTGAATCAAAATCGTTTTTTGCTTCAATTGTGTCTTGTATACTTCTATGAGAATATAAACAATTGAACAACTCTCTAACTAGTTTCATTTGAGTCATTTGAACTAGTTGTGATAAAGATGAATAAGGTTGATATGAAAGTGTTCATATGGATAACCTCGGTTAACTATTGATGAACCAACTAAGTGTACATGTTTAGGTACGGTTACCTTTATCTAAATGTTGGTACATTTCATTTGTGTATAAAAAGCTAAGTTCGATATAACGGTTGAAAGATATTAGCTTGAATCTAATCAGGTTTTCATCTAACAATGAATATTGAATTCTTCGTTACCAAGGTAACATTGATTGGAAACCCTGATTTGGAGACTATATAAAAGAGAACTCTAGCAACTGGGAAACCTAATCCCCACACCTCCTGTGTGATACTAGTTGCGACTAGAGTCGATTCTCCTTTAACCTTAGGTTTTTCTAAAACCCAGTAGGTTAACGACTTAAAGACTTCATTGGGATTGTGAAGCCAGACCCAACTATTTTCTCTGTAGTTGCGTGTTCTGATCTTGCTATTTTTTATTGTTTTGAATAAACTCTCTATTCATGAACCCTTAGTTTGTTCTTCATGAACCCTTCTCGAGGCAAAACTCAAAGAAGATGCCTTGGAAATAGAATGTATGTTGAATCAACTCTCTATTCAAGGACGTTCTATAGAGTCCTCCATACCAATCGCTTCTGACCCAACTGAGAACTCAGTTCTAGAAGAAAAATCACAATCTCTTCCCATTGGTAAAGATGTGTCTATATCTTCCTATAATCAAGGAATTACTACACTTCATAGAAGGGAAAAATCTCCTTACGATGGTGGTAAGCCTGTTCATTCAAGTGATCAGAAAGTTTGTCTCTTTTGTGACTCAAAAGGACTGGTCAAAGGAAAAAACAAATCTAGGTTGAATGACAATCATCTTGTTCGTCTTCAACACACCTTAGATTTAATTCTTAATGGTGTAACTGACATTCGTACGTCTAAATCAATTGGTTTTAGTACTTGCCCTGTGAATTCTACCAGGAAAGTCAGTTCGATTTGTTCCTCGAATGTTCATCTTAACACAAATCGTCCAAGAAGATTTCAAAAGGGATCTTCTTCCATTAAAAAGGGAGATGTTGTTCTTGATGTGAATAAGGTATTAAAAGAAGGAAGCAAAAGTGGGGATGTGAAATACAATCAAAATTTGATAATCGAAGGTTACAAGGAGCTCATCAACAGGTTGTCAAATTCCTCAGGACAAAATTCTTCAGGTAAGAATTCATATCTCTCATCTTATCTTGATGACTGTAACTTTTATGATAACTTTTCACATCAAAAGGTTTTCCTCCAAAGATTAGAAAACGAGGATTAATGATAAACAACATTCATTTGATGAGATCAAAGCTCATACTTGTGCTATGATCAGGTATACTTGTTGGCAAAATGTCTTTTGATTTGTCAGGCTATTTTCTTGTCGTTCTTAGCCGGATTATTATCTATAGATATTTTTTGCACAAGTACTTTATTGCTCGTTTGAAGTTTCTTTCCCCGATTTTTTTTTTTGGTTTGATTTGCTATTATCTTACTTTATATTTTTTTCTCTTGGGAGAATATATAATTTATTGAGGTAAGATTTTTGAAATATTCACTTAGCAAAATATTTCTTAGCAAACGGTTTTTGTTGGTCTAATGGGTCAAGGTTGTGTTCGTACGGGTACTCATATTACTTTTCACGAACCAACTATAGAAACCCTAAAACTCTCCTTAAAATCGTTTATATATCCTTCATATTGATCTGAGTTACCTCACTCTAGGATTTTCATTCAAGAATGTCTTCTCCTCCTTGCTCTTGGGATCTACCAGAAAACTTTGTTGATAATGCATTATATTTCGATTTCAATGAAAAGAAGAGAATAACCATTGTAGATGCTGACGAAATCAATTCCAATGTATCATGCTATTATGCATATACTTATCAAGATGGTTAAAAGGAAGAGATGGTCTCTGCTTAAGTGGTTCATGATTTTCTCAAATACTTTGAAAAGGCAAAACTGCAACTCGTTGATACTATGAAAGGTCTTGATGTGTTACCAACTGAGTTAAAAAGGTTAACTCTGACCTTGTTCTCATGAAGACACATGTTAAGGATCTTCTCAATGAGGATATATTTTCCGAAGAAGAAGTTGATGTTGTACATCACAAGCTCAAAGGTATTGAAACCCGTGAAGCTTCCGAACGTGAACTCTGATGTTAGCTTGTGATTGGTTCTGGTTTTTAGTAGTTGTTTTTATTTTTTCTAGGAAACTTCTTATGAGAATTTATTCTTGTGTTTTAAGAAGGATAACTAGGGATTGGAATAGCAATTATTGTGAGTACACATAGCTATTGCCAACGATTTTCATCTTGTAATGTTTTTAGATCTATTTATTTAAATTCTAAAGTTTATTTGGAAGATGATTTTGCAGTATTAATCTTTATTGGTTTTATATATTTCAAAAATTTCATGGGGTATGTGTGTTTGCGTCCGTGAACTATGATTGTCCCATATATGTCAAAAGGTAAGCCTATTATGTCATTATGCAAATATTGATGGAAGATAGGATGAACTTTTGATTACAAAGATTAAGTCTATGATATCATGATGCAAATATTGATGAAAAATAGAATGAATCTTTGAATATTCCGCAGTATTGAGCTTTCCCTGATCCACTTTATGTGAAAGTACTGTGCGGCTCCGTAAGTTCTCTTATGTTGAGCATTTCCGATTAAATTAATCATAGGTTCTCTTGTGGTTAATTTAATTGAGTTTTGGTTTTTTACGAAATAGGCTGTTTTTTGGTGCTTTTCAAATCTAGGCCACTTTTTTTATTTATTGCTAGACTAGGTAAGTTTTGACCAAAAGTGATGGATGGAAAGTTAGCACCATTAGGTGCACTTAAAATGACAAGACAGTCCTTTGAATCGGTTATTTCGACCCAACCGGATGTGTTGACCCTGTATACGTCATCACATAGTGCGTACGTGGCAATGCTTACGTGGTAAGGCCCACGTGACACTGCTTACGTGGCACTGCTTACGTGGCACTCTTATCTTCTTCTCCATACATCATAAATGACCATCTCCTCAACCACATACTTACGCTTCTCTTCATTTCGGATCGAAAAATGTGTGGTGGTATCAATGATAAAGTAAGTACTTCAACTAGTATGCTAGTGTGTTTAATGTGTGAAATGGAAGAAGATCATGAAACAAAAGCATGTCCATGGGTTTATTCAAGGTGCAAACATGTACCTTGTAATGGAGTAAGATCTTTGTTGAGGTCTAAAGCAGTTTAAAGTAATGGAAGGTTGTTTTTGAAATGCTTGAATCCTACCTGCAACTACTTTGAGTGGTTTTCTCAAGCTTCTTCCCATTCTTCAAAGACTTCCAATCAAGCTTCCATCAGATCATGGTTGTATTGCTGTGGAGAAGACAATCACGGTGTTACAAGCTGTCCTTTGAAGGTTCAAAAATGCTTTAAAGACAACTGCAACTCTCAATTGGAATTGAAGATTTGCAAAAATCAACACAATTTCAACATAGCATACCTTGTGTGCAAGAAGAAATCATGTGATGCATTCGGATGGGCTTGGATGCTCTTGTCATTGAAAGCAAAGAAACAATGAAGGGTAAAGTGTATGAAATGTGCAAGGAATTTAAGAAAAATCTGAAAATGTAGCCTGCAACAATTTTATAATAAAATTTAACCCATTTTGAGAACTTTCATTGTCTTACAAAAGCATCCATTCATCCATTCACAAAATATATAACCAAATTGAAACACAAAAATCAACCATATTGTTCGAGATCCAGTCTGACGAACAAAAATAAAAGAGACAAACACAAACATAGAATCCATCGAGACTTTCATGTACTTCTTTGGTTTCTTCTTTCCCTTTGGATCTGCAATCGTGAATGTGACTTTGTTGTTGACAGATCCAACATGTTTGTTACTCCGATTGAAAATTTGGTTGAGAAGAAGCCTTTCTCTTTCTCCCTTGGCCTGATTTTGCAGCACCTTGTTTAGAAGATTCACCAACACATGCTTTGTAACTGTTGTTGTTCTTCATTCCATCCCGAGCAGTAGTAGATGCACCTGCATAAGCACTAACAACTGGTTTCTTTCTGTTGTACTTCCTTTTGCTTTGGTTTAGGGACATAAGTAGATGATGTTGAGCCATCAACACAGTTCTAGGTTTGTCTCCCTTTGGATTCTTTCCAACCTCTCCACCAGCACAAGTGATTGCATAGTGACCATAAACTCCACACTTCTTACACTTTCTCATCTTCTTCACTCTTCCAGCTTCATCCCATGAAGGAATCCTCTTCTTCCTTGGCCTTCCGAGTTTTCCTTATGATAACGGGAGGATTAATGAACTCTACCAAGTATATTCTACACAAACAAAGGAAGAAAGAAGACATTGGTTAAGATGTGAAATCCTTAAAGGTTGTGTACTATATAAAGCATGTATGAAACCCTAAAAGAATCTTTGCTATTATTAAATATTTATTACACAATAAACAATATCTTAATCTTTAAAGTAATGGTCTTACCGATCAATTTCGGTGACAATGGTTCAAACTCCTGGAGCATATGTCTTTTTGTAGTATTCCACACTTTGTACACGGGGTCACAAGTAACTACAACATGAAATTAGAAAATTATCAGTTTACAATCAAAACATGACAAATCAAAACATGAAATGAAAAGAAAGTGTGACTTACTCAGCCCAGTTTGGTCTCAATGGTGTTAAAGCACATACATCATGTTGACAGGGAAATCCCCTCAGCTGCCACTGCAAACAACTACATGTCTTTTTGGGAAGATCCACAGCAAATACAACATCATGAACACTCCTGACCTCATACACCCTTCCCCTTACTACTCCAGTTAACTCAAACAAATGATTTAAGTCCTGCATCTTTGTAATCAGCTTCATTGCCTTTGGAACTATCTCACCATCTTGCCAATTTTCACTTTTATTCCTCCTCTTGAAGAAAAGACCCATCACCAGTTTATTATACATTTGTGCAAGTGTAATGATAGGTTTATCTCTGAAGGGCTTGGCCATGTTGTTGAAAGATTCTGTGAAATTGTTGTTGATGTGCTCACACTTGCTATCATTTGAGAAATGAGACCTAGACCAGATTCGAGTTTTGATCTAGCGAGATACAATGTAGTCGCTTCATCCTCAACAAACAATTTATCCATGTGTTGCTAAAAACAAACAAGACATAAATATATCAAACTCATGTTTGTAATACTTGAAATTACATTATACTGTTTTGAGAAATGAGCAAACCTGGTAGTGTCTCTTCTTGTAACATTTTGCAGCATTCCAGAAATGTACATGTAAGTTGTATGACTTGAAATACTTCTTGAAATTCTTCATCAAATGTCGCCAAGTAGCAAAGTATTAGTTAGTCATTCAATTGATATTATTAGGAAATATTGCAAAAGGAAATAGATTAATCTGTGGTACATGGATAACCTTACCGAAACATAATCTGTGCTTATCCAAGCAGAAGTATGTGTCACAAGCTTCACTAATCCCCTTCTCGCATCGATATAATGGTGAAATGCAAGTCTTCACCCAATATATCTTTCAAATCATGTAGAAATATCTTCCAGTTCTCAATGGTTTCATTCCTACACACCATTATACCAAGAGGAACTAAACCATTTTGACCATCCAGACTGTTGCAACCAGTAACACACCACCATACTTCCCATACAAGTGGCAAGCATCCAATCCTATGATTTTCCTACATCCAACCAAGAATCCTTCTATAGCAGGCTTGAAGCAGAGTGTCATTGACAAGAATGTGCAATCTTTGGTTCCATATGAGAAATTTGCTACACTGCCAGGCATTTTTTCCTGCAATTACAACAAATTAATGTTAATTCCATATAATTGGAAATATTAAGTCATGTTAATGCCATATAATTTGTAACATTAACAAACAAAAAATGTTACCTTCACCATTTCACGAGAATGCGGGGAATTTTCTTGTCTTGCTCCTCATAATCGCCATGAAGATTCTGCAACACAATATTTCTTGCTCTCCATGTTGTATGATACTTAATGTTCACTTTCATTGTTTTGTTGAACTCATTTGCCAATGACTCAGGATCAGGGATTTTGTTTTTGTTACCAAGAGTCTCCAACCTTTTCATGTACCGATCGGCTACAAATTACGGATTTGCACATCATTCTCCCCTTTAACATTTCCATTGCATGTGTGCTTCACATTCCAACTTCTCAAGGTATATGTAGTTCCTTCACCCTTCATAACTCTTCCATAAATGAACATAGGACACTTCGCTTCTCATTATTAATGCACTTCACCCTAATCTTGTAGTTGTTTGAATCTCTGAACTTGACACGATGTTTATGCTTCACATGAGGCTCTCAAATACTTCTTGAATGCTTTCTCTTGACAAACTTGCTTCCCTTCACTAGGCTGTAAGGATCCACTTGTTCAAAAGTAATTCCCTAAGGGAACATCTCCTCATCTTCCTCATCCTTAAAATGTTGTGCATACTCTTCCTCAAACTGTGTGTTATCATGAGGCTGTGAACATTTAGGCCCATCAGTCTTGTTGCTTTCTGCTACTTTAAGTTCAAGCCCATCAGTCTTGTTGGTTTCTGATACAAATTCCCAAAAATAAATGATTCAGTTAGATAACAAACAAACATAACAAACAAACCAAAAAACAAAAGACTACAAACAAAACAAAATGACAATTTACCTTATTCTTCTCTGTCAGAGACCAAGTCCCCATAATGGTCCTCTACAAAACAAAACAAAACAAAACAATTGGAACAAATCTACAATCAAACACAACAAAGTTTAAACAGAAACAGAAGCAATCACATACCTTCCTTGTCATTCTCAACCTCCACCTCCCCAAAGTTTGGATCACCAGCATCACTATCAACATTATCACCATCACTTGCAGCATCATTATCAACATTATCACCATCACTTCTCTCACTTGCAGTACTATCTGAAAGATACCCATTCTCAACTTTTTGAAGAAACTTATTGTAACTCTTGATATCTCTCTCTTCACTGTCATTTTCATTCATCTTTAGGACATCCTCATCATCAGGGTTACATTCATCTTCTTCTACATTTTTCAAGTGCATGCCATACTCATCACTTTTTTTGTATTCTTGGGCAACTGCAAACAAATCTTCCACCACTTCGCTGTGTTGTAGCTTCAACCCAAAAGTCATGATTGAAAAAATTCTTCATCATTAACTTGTTCAGCTCCACTTGATTGTGTTTGTTCAGCTACACTAGGTTCCAAAACTGGATTATTCTCAGCTACACTTGCTTGAGTTTGTTGAGTAAACTGTGGAATATAAACATCTTCATCATCAACATCTTTAGCATCAACATCTTTATCAGAAACATCTTCATCATCAGCTAAATCAATGTATATTGGAGTAGGATTCTTCTTCTTAATCCTAGGTATTCTTTGACTTCTTCTTACTGTCTTGCCATCCCTAAATTTCTTTGTTACTGTCTTGGGTGATGAACCACTACAACCAACTGGCTTCTTAGGTGGAGTCTCAGAAACTGGCTTCTTAGGTGGAGTCTTAGAAACTGGCTTCTTTGGTGGAGTCTTAGAAACTGGCTTTTTTGGAGTCACATTCTTTATGGGTGTCATCTGTGGTGGAGGAGGCTGTGAATCTTGACATAAACCAGATACTTCTAGGATCTCACCATTCTCATCTACTGACATCACTTGCAAATACAATGTAATCCAACCATGTTCATCTTGAGTTGAATTTTCCCGAGAAAAACCAAAACTCTGTATCATTAATGATATTTGATGGTTGGCATGGATCAACATACCATAGAAGGTCCAATGTCTCCCTACTGGTTAATCTCAACATAGGACTAATCCTAGACTTTAACTGATTTATACCCATACCTTCTCTGGACAAACCCCTAAACTCAAAACACATAGCAGGGTTAATCCAATCCTTTACCTTAATATCTCTCGGTTGCAAAAATGTCTTGTTCAACCTCCGAGATAACCTCTTGAACCTTTTGCTTTCTACATTTAAGAACAAAAAATATATATCGGATAAAGATTGGAAAACCCATCTAAGAAAAATTATGGAAATCAATTCAATTAATCAAAATTGCAGAACCCAATTTTGAAATTAACAAACCCTAGAAAATGATCGGTAGAACTTGATTATCATGAGAACAAATTCGAACTTCATAAAAATTATATAAACGAGATAAAACCCTAGAAATCTAAACACCGACGAACCTAAATAAATCAACCTTACAAACAAAACCCATAATTTGTTCATCAATGAAACGTTAAAATCAACCATGAAACCTAGAAAAAACAGATTAGGGTTTTTTTGTTACCTCTCTGTATTCTTCTTCTTCCGTCTCGTCATCTTCACCAGCAGGAAATCTTCAATTTGTTCTTCGAATCTCAACTAACAACACACTGTTTCACTAATTTATCTCTCTACTAAAACCCTCTACGAAGAACCCTCTCCTCGAAGAACAAGAGAAGAAGAAACCGATGAATCGATTTCTCTCTCTGTCTTCTCTTATTCCTTACACCTTCAGCGTTGTCGATGATAACAATGAAGAACTATCATGGCCGTTGAATTAATCCTCGAGATATCGTGATAGTTAGATCGGGCTCTCGAGATAGCAACACGTGGAGACCCTATCGGGGCAGGTGGACATCTTATCACATGTGACTGACACACACGTGTGAAGGACATTTTGGTAATCTTACCACATCTGTGATATCTCCTCATATGATATTTTGGCGAGATATTGACAAGTCAACGCGATAAATTGACCGAAATGGTTAAATTGGATGGAAACCGTTTAACTTGCCTAGTCTAGCAAGAAATAAAAAAAGTGGCCTAGGAATGAAAGTGAGGGTTCAGACCAGGACTATTTCTGCATATATTCCATTGAGTTTCTGGATACAAATTCATGTTTCATGTAATTTGTTAATGTCCAAAGAAATCCTTCTTTTCTCGTAAAAGTAAGGTCGCTCTTTTTGTTCCTTTGGGAATGACATTTTATGGGGGGGGGGAGTTCTTAATTGAACTTGCGCTTAATTTCCAAATCTTTGTGGGGAGTGCGACTGTGGAATATTGTAGGGGTTATCTTGTATCTTTATTAAATCCTTGATGAATACACTAAGTTTCGACTATGTGAAATCATCGAAACAAATTTGATATGTTCTCTTTTGGTCATGAAGTATCTCTATGGAAATTTCATTAGGATCCCACTATTTTTCGTACCTTTGCCAATTTATCTTGACAAAAAGGGGGAGAATTAATGTGTAGTTCACACTACAAATACATATGGTTTACGGATCATTATGTAAGGGGGAGTGGTTTTCATTGTGAGATGAAGTATTGACTAAGGGGTGTTAGAGCATAGCTGAGTTGAACCCACCAAGCGTTGGTAGGTCAAGTTTGGTTGTCATTTTTAATGAACCAAAACTCATTTAAAGAGTCGCTTGATTATTTACTAGAGTCAACTTCGTATAGGTTAGCTTAAAAGTATGTGGATATGAGACATTACAAGTATTACGTGAAGACTTGAAGAATGTGAAGAAGTAAGGAGCTACAACGACGACATCATCCTTCCACTTGAGGTTAGTAATATTTGACTTGAACTGTTTCATTCCCTAACGTATCTTTCAAGTCGTACATATTGAAAACATAACTGCGAAGCTATAAATGATTATACTCTAGTTAGACGTAGTATTAAGGAATACAATACGAAGTATAACGCTTATCTTTTGAACTTCGTATATAAGACATCGACATAATCGTTTGAATCTTTGTTGTGATTATGTATGGGTATGAGGTGAAGATTTCATCCTAGGAAACAATGTTTTATATTCGTTTAAAGGAAGTACATTCATAAACTTGTTTTGTGAATCGAAAGGGAAATCGCTAGGCTTATTGGTATTTTTATTCATTGCATATCTTTTGAACTACCAATATGTGTGTTTAGTATAACCACAGACCAGGACTATTTACGCATATATTCCATTGAGTTTGGATACAAATTCATGTTTCATGTAATTTGTTAATGTCCAAAGAAATCCTTCTTTTCTCGTAAAAGTAAGGTCGCTCTTTTGTTCCTTTGGGAATGACATTTTATGGGGGTTCTTAATTGAACTTGCGCTTAATTTCCAAATCTTTGTGGGGAGTGCGACTGTGGAATATTGTAGGGGTTATCTTGTATCTTTATTAAATCCTTGATGAATACACTAAGTTTCGACTATGTGAAATCATCGAAACAAATTTGATATGTTCTCTTTTGGTCATGAAGTATCTCTATGGAAATTTCATTAGGATCCCACTATTTTTCGTACCTTTGCCAATTTATCCGACAAAAAGGGGAGAATTAATGTGTAGTTCACACTACAAATACATATGGTTTACGGATCATTATGTAAGGGGGAGTGGTTTTCATTGTGAGATGAAGTATTGACTAAGGGGGTGTTAGAGCATAGCTCAGTTGAACCCACCAAGCGTTGGTAGGTCAAGTTTGGTTGTCATTTTTTAATGAACCAAAACTCATTTAAAGAGTCGCTTGATTATTTACTAGAGTCAACTTCGTATAGGTTAGCTTGAAAGTATGTGGATATGAGACATTACAAGTATTACGTGAAGACTTGAAGAATGTGAAGAAGTAAGGAGCTACAACGACGACATCATCCTTCCACTTGAGGTTAGTAATATTTGACTTGAACTGTTTCATTCCCTAACGTATCTTTCAAGTCGTACATTACATATAAGGAGCGAAATTTTATATCAAAGTTTGAAGACTTATTTACAAGAGCGAAGAAAATCAAAAGAGGAGATCATACCCATACATAATCACAAATGTAAAGATTCAAACGATTATGTCGATGTCTTATATACGAAGTTCAAAAGATAGCGTTATACTTCGTATTGTATTCCTTAATACTACGTCTAACTAGAGTATAATCATTTATAGCTTCACAGTTATGTTTTCAATATTCAAGGTCACCTTGTGAGATACCCCAATTGTTAACAAAATAATATGCACAATTTTGGCTGGCGCAATATGCGTTTAAGAAAATAAAAATAATGTAATTAAATGGACTAGACTCACGGTGGTGGCAGCTATGTAGCTACATCGGGCCGATAACTAGTGTATTAACCATCCTCGAATGATTCTTTATAGCGATGACCTTGGATACGGCGTGCTCACGTCCTCGAGCTCGGCCGTGATAATGGAACTATATATGCTCTCTTGCATGGGAGACGTTCTAATGTTCTGAGAAGGCATGTGGGGCTCTTTACTTCTTAGCTCGGTGGATTCGAAGATGTTGACACGATGTCCTCTCCTTTGACTCCTTTCCTTCGGGAGATTGTAAAGTCCCTCCTCGCGCATAGAGAAGATGCTTCTGAGAATCTCGCCTACGTATGCTGATATGAGACTTTGAATGAAGTAGTTAGGTGTTCAACGGATGATACGGCTCCACCGGGTGGTGCAATTGGTTCCGTGATAATGATGGAGTTCCACCAAACACTTGAAGCACGAAGCTCTCATCCGATGAGAGAGAAACAGTTGAGTTTCATGGCCTTCTTTGTGGGTACTTGAAGGTCATCATTTAAGAAGTTGGTGCATCATCACGCTTGGCGTGGTTGGAGATATATGCAAGGCACTAGGAAGACAAGATTCTTCCCTTCTGCGATGGCATAATGACACAATCAAGAACTTGTCGAGCAACCAATTACATCGATCTATGAAACCACCCATTTTCTCATGCTTCGGTGACATCGCCTTGGCAATAGGAGTTGGCCTATGCCATACCAATGCTTAAAAGTGCAGCTCTGACGATGAGATAATTGAGTACACCAACCTCCTAAGAAATGGCATCTTGGAGGCATTTTCAGGAATTTTCCAAGGCTTAAAGGGTTCTCCAAAGACCCATCTTTTGCTGCCTTACTCCCCTCACATCCTCCAGTTCTTGGATAGCTTGTACTTGGTGAAAGATATGGATGATGTTGCTGATGAAGAACATGAGCTTGTTGGTGCATAGGCTGTTGAGACTGTTGTAGTTGAGTAGACTGCATTGTGTTTTGCTTTTGCTGCAATCCCAGTTGCTGATGCATATGCGTTGTTTGAGATGGATGCTGAGACATAAGTTATTGTTGTGCTGGTTGGGATTGCAGTAAAATGTTTCCATATCTCCACTGCCAGTCGTGATAGTGAACTATCCCTATGACACCATAGACCGCGTATCCCAACTAACATGAACTCAATACTAGGATAACATCTTAATAACCATTAACTCAGGTTAAGATGATTTAGATTAGAGTGATCAGCCGCCTGCGAGCGTTTCATCACGATGCTTTCTAGATTTTCTAAGCATGAGCCTGTTCATTGCGCAATTTAATTCATGGAATTACATTGAAAATAAAAGAGAATTAAGTACTGAAACGTATGCTTAATTCATGGAATTAAATTAAAAATAATTTAATGATATTTATGGATATAAACGTATACCTTAGTCCATGGAATTAAATCAAAAATAATTTAATGAGATTTAAGGATAGAAACGTATGCTTATCTCTTTTGTGTGTGTTGTTCGTGCTGATCCATATTGAACTACATTTGAGCTAGTTAATCCGAAGAAGTTTGGAAGTTTGAATCACTTATGAGCTGCTTTGTATGAGTCTATTGGGTCTGAGATGATGAAATCACGAAATTCTTCCTAAGCTTTGGTATTTGGTCTCGTGCGATCACAATGGCTGCATTCGGTGTGATTCTAATCGAACATTGAGAATAATCCGCGTTGAATCCGAAATCGTTGAAACGTTGTACAGGAGATGGCCCTCGAACTTTTAGATGTTCTTCTTATTTCACGAGGAAATTAAGGTGAGAACTAAGAAAAACTCCAATGGAAACTCAACATTAATGTGATCCGAAGCCTCGACCCGTAAAATAAATAAAAAGTTAATTTTTCTCCTATGTGAATTCCCTTGGCTTGTTTTCCGCCGGATACTTTCTTTGTAGTTTTTCTGGACGCGAACTCGACTTATTTCACGAATATGACTTCAAGTTTTGTAATACCGTCGTTTCCGGTAACACGAGGATCTTTTCTCGGATCCCCTTAGTTGGCGCCAATGTTTGTACCCAGAAATATTTCCAGGCACTAAACAAGATGATTTTTGGTGATTGATGTGTAATTGGGTTAAGTTACTAATGAAGAAAAATAAAGAAGACAGATTTAACGTGGTTCGGCGATTGATGCCTACATCCACAGATGAAATCCCCTTAGGGAGAGATATTTTATTGATAAAAATTATAATGTTTTTCTCTGTATTAGATATCCTCGCCTCCCTTTCCTTCTAACAGTGTGTCCCTATTTATACAGCTGAGTAATTAATTTCAAGATAAACTTAAATGGCATTAATCTCCCTGCATGCCTCCTGAAATTAAATGTGCATGAAACTGCCTGCATGCCTCCTTGAATTAACTCTGCATGAAACTTCCTGCATGCCTTTTGACTTGCCCTGCATGCCTCCTGGCATTAATCTGCCCTTCATTCCTCCTTGTATTGATTTGCGGGCCTCCCGTGTATTTTATACATGGTACAAACGAGGGCGGTTGATGGGTGCCTAACACCTTCCCATCTCGTACTAGAATCTCCTTACCTGGACTCTCGATAATAGACCATGAACATGTAAGTCATAACTAGAATTTTTTTTCCAGAAAGAATTCAAGCTAGTCAAAAAGGGTCCTGACTCCCCTTAGTCAGGTGGTGACTTCAAGACATCTCTCCAATCTTTATGGAGTTAGCTCTCTTACTAACGAATCCGTAAGAATTACCTCCGTCCAACTTGTGCGACAAACATCCACGAACGGATGAGCACATAGGATCCACCCCCATAATAATCAGGGATCGGAAAAGTCCCGGCTATCGACCCGTCTTGAACCTCGATTTCTACAAAGGGCGACTTCACTGGGATATAAAGAGATTCGACTTAAAAAAATGATTAGTGGGAAATGTTTATAGTTCAATTTTTTTATTGATCACCAAAACAAGCTTTGTGATATTTCAGTGCTAAATCAAAATAAGCAACTATAACGAACAAAGGAACTCTCATTCGAAGTTGGCAGAGAAAGGGAGGAAGACTAGTGAAGATGGATGATTCACAATCCGGGAAAGGGGAAACTAGCAATCCCGACATTCTCACCTCAAAGATAGAACAAATAATTGAAGAAAAACTCGCAAAGTTCTTTAAGCCGGAAGATGATGTCCGAAGAAACCTCAACAAAAAGGTTTTGATCCTCATCAACAAACTAATGGTTCCGGACCCGAAGAAGATCCTCCACCGCATAAAGAACAAAACAAAAATGGGGAATCCGGAAATCCAGAGTGACGTAATGAAAATCCAACACCAAGCAAAGAGCATTTGGAATTTGAATATTTCAAAGAGCACGTGATGAAAAGGTCAGTCGATAATTGAAGATAAGACCGACGTGGAGGGAGAAGTATGGTACGCGTCACGAAAGGAGACCTTCTTGAAGGTTTCATTCCAAAGATGGAAAAATACAATGGTGGGGACCCGTGGGTCTCACGTTAGCTATACCTTGATGACCTAAAGCCCCAAGATTAGCGATGGAGTGGCTATTAAATTTGTTCCATCAAATCAGTGGACTAGCTCTTTGATTGGTATCAACACGTGGAAAAATCAAAATATCCACATGGACAATTATGATTAATTCATTTGTCAAACATTTCGCTAAGAGCACGGATCATAATATAGCCTTATGACTTGAGTCCCTCCGACAAGGGGGCAAATGAAGGGTTCACCGATCGGATGAGTCGATGGGACAAGAAAGTGTTCGAGATGTTCGAACGCCCATCCGAAGAAGCACAAATTAAAATGCTAATGAAAAATCTTTCAATGTATTACAGGGTACCCCTCAGCATGTCCGCACCCGAAAATCTTTCCGATTTCCAAAGAAAGGGAGCTAGCATTGAGGATGCCATGAGGAATGTCGCATATTCTAGATTCCTCATAGGGCAAACCTCAACAAAGAAGAAGGAAGTCAGTTATGTTAACTCAACTCTTTCCAGACCCACCTACATTAAGGCTGCAGGAAAAGCACCAACGACAGAGATACTTCGGCAAGACAAAGGTCAACAGTATGTCGAGAGTTTTGCACCCGATTCCACAACTGAAAGAATCAAATCCAAGTTCCTTCTGTGATAGGATTTGCTTTTTGAGCATAGAACGGTGATTCTTTGTTAGTGGTGATCTTGCTTGGCTCCATGTTATTTCGTTGGAAAAAGTTTGGGTCTCAATAATGACACTGTTTCGGTTGCTTTTGTTGATAAATGCATGGATGAGTGGTCTTGTAGGGCCTTTAACGCACCGCAAATGCTTTGGGTGTTATGCGTTATTTTCACACATTTCTTTAATGGTAGACTTATGTCCGCCATAGTTGTAGGCATTGTCTTGTTGTGCCCGATATTGCTGCCTTGCTAGACGCGGCGAGCCTAGGTAGAAGTGTACCTTTTGTTCCTTTTGTTAAGTCGGTGTTGTGCTTGAGTCCACCCATATTTACCACGTCTCTAGAATTAATCTTGCTCTTGCTTGCTTAAATGTGGCTTATACGAAGGATGATCACCAAGGAGACTTCCCCTAGGACGGCTCTTTTCATGATGATCGCCAAGGATACCGCATTTTCTATGAGAGAATGACCTTGCATGATTGATGTAATCGAGCTAGAGGACGGATGAAAAGTCTTGAGAAACTTGTGAAGCAACACGTCATGGACCTGCGCTATGTTGCCTCGTCTTTGATCTTGTTGCGCACCTTGTCATAGTCGATCCTATGACAGATTCGCGGCAGGTGGTGTCCATGTCTATCACCGTTCATCTTGTTGTTGAGTTTGCACCCTTCTATGATGTCGTTGGTCGTTCATCGCTTGCAAGGGAAACGTTAGGGACTTGTGCTCCCGTTTCTAGAGTAGATGAGAATGAGACGATCTTAGTGATGTTCTACTCGTGATCATTCGCCTATATTGCTTGATAAAATTTGAAGCCTCCTTTTGGTGATGTAATGTGCATAATGTTTGTTGAATTGTATCAATTATCGTCTTCCTCATCGACTTTGTTGTCGAAGTAAACCGATGCGGTATTGGTCGATCTCCAATCTCCGACCGAAGGACCACACTTGTATGTCCCGCATAACCAATCGACCAAAAGGAAGCATCACACACCTCGTGGCCATTAAATCATATCCCGATAAGGAGTAATAAACATCGTTAGGTCGCAGATTAGCATCGGTCCTCATGGATAGGGATGGGGCAATCCTTCCTCTAACGCGAGACTACGACCGTCTGAGCTCGTAGTGTAGGATCCGAAGGAGGTTAGTTCCGCTAGCCTTGCCGCCCGATCACAAGGACGGGAGATGTGGTAAGCCTTCTCTCGCGAGACTACGACCGTTTGCCGATCCACTCGCCAATCAACTTCGTCCGTTAAGCCGTGATGGGTAGGGGATGGGAATTTTCTATTTTAGTGCTCCGATCCCTTAAACGCAACTTTTTCGATGGTTTCAAGACTAATCTATGACACATGAAACAAGAGATGAAGATTGTCTGTGTTCGGAGAGATGGTGGAGGCGGTCGCATCCATGTCAAATTCGTTGTTGATGGCCGACTCAAAATAGTGAGCACGAGGTAAAATTACCCGGTTCTTCTTGCGAACTTGTATTTGGTGGTTCTATACACCATGAAAGACGAGTGCCTTCGTAATCACACCAACCTTGCGCCATTGTTAATGCTTTAGAGGAACCCAGTGCGGTTTTCCTTAGGTTGCTTTTGTGATCTCGGCTTGGGAGATGCTCGTGATTTCAAAGACCCCTGCATTGATTTGGGATTTCAAAATTAATGTTCGTAACCAAAAGCCTTCATGCAAAGACGGCATTGGTGCAAAAGATCACATACGGGAACTAATTGTCATTAAAAAAGTAACGTAAGGCCCTAATCTGTCCTTTATGAAAATCAATACCGGAACTAATTGTCATTAATTCGAACGTTATCAAACATATTAACGCACTAGTTAAATTCTGAATAATCAAAAGGCTAGCTCCTCGTTATCGCCAAGGAAAAACAAACGATTGTGAAGGAATGTAATACATATGAGCGAGATAAATTTGTATTTTAATAAAAGGGGACAAACTTATCTCGTGATTTTACTCCAAGTTGAACTCGGCTGAATGAAGTGTGCGTAGCTCGAAAATAGAACGCTTCCCTTAAAGAGACCTTTTTTTCTTTTAAGAGATCAATGGAACGTTACATAGCTTCTTTCAAGAATCAATCCCACGTTTCTGTAACACTTTCGTGATTTTTTCTTCGAACCTAATTCTTCATAGTTATTTTTTGATTGGATTTTTACATGAACTCGTACACTAAATTTGAATTTGGTCCGTACTTTTCTCAATGATAAAACACGATTGTTTTACACGATTCCCCTTAGTCGGGCGCCAATGTTTGAACCCAAAATTACTTTTAGGCACGAAACACGATTGAATCAATGATTTGAGGTGTAGTTAGGGTTAGGAAATGAATCAAGAACAATAGAAGAAACACATTTTACGTGGTTCGGCAAGATGTGCCTACGTCCACGGATCAATCCCCTTGGGGAGTGGTGTTTTATTGATAATAGAATTACAATAGCATTTTTCTTTTCTTTTTCTTTTTCTTTTTGCCTCCCATTCTCTACCAGGGTGCCCCTATTTATACCCTTTGAACACCTAATTTTTGAGATAAACTTAAATGGCATTAATCTCGCCTTGCATGCCTCCGGCATTAATCCGCATGAAACCGCCCTTGCATGCCTCCCGGCATTAATCCGCATGAAACCGCCATTGCATGCCTCCTTGTATTGATTTGCGGGCCTCCGTGTATTTTATACAGGTAACAAACAAGTATCCGGCCCACTTTGATCCCGCACTCGATACGGCATTAGTCGACCTTCCCTTGCCTCTCCATCTTCGATCCGATCGATAAACGAGCACGATCACGGCATTTTGCTTAAAACCATGACAGAGCATTACAACAGGTAAGTGAATCGATCAATTCACTATCCATTCCCTTGGTTAAATAACATGCCTCGAGAGGCTAGCTCGATCACATTTGCTTATAAATCAAGAATTAAAAGCACTAGTTTAATGCTTTAGCCGACAATGCTTCTTTGCTCAAGTTGCTTTCTTCAAATGGCGCTTATTTCTTGTATATGTTGAATAGCTAAGAAGGTAAGAGGCATAATATTATTTCTTGTTGCCCCGTAGTTTCGAAATCCGCGACTCAACTAAATGGTGCGCTAAAACAACGTGCTTTGGAAGGTGGTGCCGATGCTTAGGTTTGAGGCGGAAATCACACGGTTGGAGAGCAAAAACCGAGTTGTCCGCCACTATAAGGGTGCCGACCAGAAGAATTGGCTGGAGCGCGCCAGAATTAGCTAACTCCAAATCCCGTGAATTGCAAATGCAACTATTCATGGAAGAAATTGGAGATGTACTTCATTCTTGGGAGCACTAACTTGCTCCCGCTTCAAAACTTTCGGTAGGAGCGCTCCGACCTTTTCTTGTTCACCATTCGCAAAGACAATTTTATTTTTCGTCATTTGCATCTTTTTGAACTCACTGCAGAGTTCAGCCGGGGTATCTCACGGTGTTTTTAGTGAGAACACTCCTTTGTATATTAGGTGAAGATAGTGTGACAGAGTGCAATCCAACTTTTTGTATAAGAACATTCTAATATGACGAAACCGGCAAACTTTCCTCGTGCCCGGTTTGAATGTCTTTATTTTTCTTCATAACTACTTCCTAGTTGTTATGAGAAACCATAAATTTGAGGAGAATTAAGATAACGGAGCGATGACGAAAAAAATTGTTGTACACTCGGCCGATTTGCTTTGATCTTGGTATGCTAAAACAAGTTATATGTAGTAGTGTAGTCGCCCCCACTAGCATATACCCGATTAATTCGAATATAAGAACTTGTTTATGCTAGTAGTTTCTCATCCTTTTAAGTTGTTGGTGCTTGAGGCGGTGTGATAAAAACCAACGATCTTGCTATTAAACTTCTCAAATGACTGTTTGTTGAACTAGACTGGCTGCTCGTCTTCTTGTGGAAATGAAATCCATATATTGAAGTGAGTTTAAAAGAAAAACTCCTCTGATCTTTATCTTAGTTATATTGTAGTCGCCCTCACTGGCATATACAAATACTAAGAAACTGGAGTACTCGTCTGTGCTAGTAAACTTGTTTGTTTATGTGCTGTTGATGCTCCCTGTAGAATGATAATTTTTTTTTTCCAGACGCGGTACTCTTGCTCGACGCAACAATTAATCACCATGTTGCATAGATGTTTAGTTCAGTTGCATCTTATAATAGGTGTAGTGTTCATTGGCTGCCTCCAGGGCTTGCTTCAAGGAAAAATTTAAATACCCACTTGGAAAGTGAGTCTCTTATACCACGAAAAACCAATGATCTTGCATGTAGAACTTCATGAACGAATCAGATTTAGATATACTCCGTAGACGTAAGAATACAACATCCATCATCTGATGACGAAAATACTTGACTTTATAGAAATGTGAGTGATTCATCTCTCGGTCAAAAACCCGCCGGTGTTCTCAAAACCAGTTGAACAATAAAAAGAGGCAAATCAAATATTTGCAACTCAAGAACGAGTATGACGCTTCAAAAGCTCCGTTACGCCTATATAAGTAGATATGACCAAAAATTCCACGATGACTTTTATTTTACTTTTCTTTGAAGAATCTCTCAAACTCGCAATAGAAGGAACTTTGAACTTGATCTAGCTTGACTTCCACTTGTTTATCGAACCTAAACAATGGGTTGATGAATTTTGAATTAAACTTAGGTGTCACGCAACTCTCCCCCGGGCATGGTGTTCGGAGTGTCATGCGAACCCCCAAAAATTGTTGTTTGCGCCAAGGTGCTACGTAGCTCGCCCCCAAGTGACAATCGTCGTAGTTGGAGTGATACGTAACTCGCCCCCAGCAAGTGTCATGATGCTAAATGCTCGCATAAGGGTGCACCTCCTTATTGCATTTGGCTTGCGCATGAATTGGAAATTGAGTTTCTCGCTACCTTGAATTCGCGCTAGGGGCCAATCCCACTATTCAAGATTCGCGCAGAATTGTAAGAGGTGAGCAGGACGAGGGTCACTACATCTCTTAATATACATGGGAAGACTAATTCTACCGCGTAACACGCGTAGGACTCAAACCGTTACTCTTGTTCTTCGCTCGCGTAGAAACACGTGAACCCTACGGCTAGAACTCTCGTAGGACCCGAACCGTCGCTCTTGTTCTTGAGCATCTATGACCGGATTAGTGCTTGCAATCCCAATATTTTTATGGAAAGATTAAAGCTAAAATCTGCCCTGGTTAGCTTTTTGCATTAAAATTATTAGTATCTCAATCACAAAAGCGTATAATGTAAATGCATATTATGTTGTGTATGAGATGATAGTTTCCAGGAAAATACTTATACACCTACTCGTTTTGCACCCGAAATTCAGCGACTCATATCTACTTATTCAGATGTCTTTGAGACACCTATTTCATTTGCCTCCTTCAATGGCCAAAGATGACCATCATATTCCCTTGCTACCAGTTTCTTACTTCCGTCAATGTTCGTCCTTACCGTTATCCATACTTTCGAAGAACGAAATTGAAGATAATTTTAGAATTACAACAAGCGTGTCTTATTAGAGAGAGTTCAAGTCCTTTCTCTTCTCCAATCTTGATGGTTAGAAAGAAAGATGGCACTTGGCGTATGTGTGTGGATTATCGCGCACTAAATAAGATAACAATAAAGGATCGTTTTCCCATTCCTATGGTCGTTGAACTCTTGGATGAACTACATGGTGCTTGTGTATTTACAAAGTTGGATTTACGTTAGGGTTATTATCAAATCGATTGTTTGGCCCTCGATATTCACAAGGCGCTTTTTAGTACACACGATGGACATTATGAGTTTCTCGTCATGCCATTTGGTCTTTCAAATGCGCCAGCCACTTTCCAAAGCTTGATGAACAACATTTTCAAGCCTTATTTACGAAAGTTTGTGCTTGTGTTTTTCGATGATATTTTAATCTTTAGTAAGAGTATTTCTGAGCATGTTGAACATCCAAAGTCGTTTTTGAGATTTTACGTTCCCATAAGTTATTTGTGAAGGAAACAAAGTGTACTTTTGCTCAACCTTACGTGGGGTATTTAGGCCACGTTATTTCATCCGAAGGTGTCTCGGTGGAAGATGATAAGATCAAGAGTATTCTTTCTTGGCCTATTCCTAGCACAATTAAAGAACTTCGTGCATTTTTGGGTCTCACGGGTATTATCGCAAGTTTGTCAAAAACTTTGGCGTCATTAGTCATCCCTTAACTCAACTATTGAAGAAAGATGCATTTTTGGATCGATGCCGTTTACTTCGTCATTCAAAAACCCGCAACATGCTCTCACTACTACTCCTATTGGTCTTGCAGATTTCAACAAAGAATTTTATTTAGAGTGTGATGCTTTCTGGTGGGGGTTTAGGCGCCGTGTTAATGCAATCTCGGAGACCTATTGCTTATTACAAATAAGCCATTATCTGGTAAGAACTTGAATCTTTCAATCTATGATAAAGAGATCTTGGCAATTGTGTCTCATTATTCAAAAGTGGCGACCTTATTTAATGGGTAGACACTTCAAGATATACACGAGATCATAGGAGCTTGAAATATTTTTTGGATCAAAACTATCATCCATGGAACAACAAAAATGGCTTTCAAAGTTCTTTGGGATATGACTATCAAATTATTTTTCGCAAAGGCAAAGAAAATGTTGCCGTCGATGCTCACGTCACGTCTGTGTCCTCAACTAAACTTGCTATCTACACCTATTTTTTTCGGTGTGCACGATATTGTTCTTTGAATGTCATCAAGATGACGAGTATGCATCACTTATTCCGAATTGGGTGTTAAGCCCGATTTTAAACGTCATTATACTTACATCGATGGCATATTAAGATATAAACAACGCATTGTGGTTGTTTCTTCTTCTTTATGGTGTTCAAAACTACTTGCGGAGTTTCATGCAACTCCATTGGGGGGTCATTCAGGTTATCTAAGAACCCTCAAGAGACTTCAACAAAAATTTTATTGGAAGGGTATGAAACATTCTCTTAAAGAATTCATTGATCAGTGTGACATCTGCCAACATAACAAGTCTGAATCAGTGTCTCCTCCTGGGTTATTAAATCCTTTACCAATACCTGCTGATGTTTGGCTCGATATTTCAATGGATTTCATTGATGGATTTCCTCTATCTGAAAGAAAAAGTTCAATTTTGGTTGTGGTTGATCGTCTCTCCAAGTATGCTCATTTTATTGCTCTATCTCATCCTTATTCTGCTAGCACGGTTGCTGAAGTATTTATACGAGAAATAGTGCGTCTTCATGGAATGCCAAGGAGTATTGTCAGTGATCGAGATGCGATATTTATGAGTCACTTTTGGACAGCTTATTTCACCTTACAAGGTACTCAATTATGTCACAGTTCAGTTTATCACCCACAATCAGATGGTCAAAGGCGAAGTTACTAATCGAACTTTTAGAATGTTACTTACTATTCTGTTTTGTTGGGTATGAAACCTAAAGATTGGTTTAAGTGGCTGCCATGGGTTGAATGGTGGTATAATACGAGCTTTCATACTTCGCTTATTCAAATGACTCCTTATGAAGCTTTGCACTCTCCTCTCCACCAACAATTTTATCATATTTACCTCGGTTCTACACCAAGACATGATGTTGATCTAAATCTTCAAGCTCGAGATCATACTCTTAAACTTTTTAAAATCACACTTGGCTTTGGAAGCACAAACTCTGATGAAAAAATATGATGATTCTCATCAGACGGAGAGGTCTTTTGAGATAAACGATTTGGTTTATTTGCGATCGCAACCATACTGCAAACTACCGTGGCAAGCACATCTTTTCAAGCTTTCTCCTCGATTCTATGGTCCTTTTCGAATTCTCGGGAGACAATTGGAAGTGTGGCTTATAAGTTAGAGTTACCTGCAACAAGTCGCGTTCATCCTGTATTCCACGTTTCTCAATTAAAAAAACGATTAGGAATGAATGCTAATGTGGTTGCTGTGTTACCAGATATCATTGACTATGACAAATGGGAGCCATCCGCACTTCTACAGGCAGAGAATGTACAAGAAAGGTAGTATTCTTTGGTACACAATGGTTAGTACATTGGAAAAATCACCCTGAAGATGAAGCCACTTGGGAGGATGCTGACGAGATTATTGCACTTCCCGGCTTTCAAGACTTGAGGTCAAGTCTGTTTTCCAGGGGCGTAGGATGTTGTGATACCAACTCCATACGTTTCCATATTTAGGACTACTATAATTAGTTTGTTTATTTCCTTTGTTAGATAGGAGTTTAAGAGTTATTAGAACTCTTGTTCTTTACTTGTGCACTGCTTTGAAGCTATAAATAGCCTGGCCAATTATTAGTTTCTATGAGCAATTAATAGAAGAACAGTTTATTTCAATCTTTCTCTCTTAATTCTTTCGCGGAGGTGGTTAATCTTCCAACACAAAAGAGTTTAAATCCTGATTTCTTCTAGTTTTTGATCTGATATCATTGCGTTTGGTGTTGGGTCATAACATCTTGTAGTTGTAATTGGTACGCTACAAGTTCCCAAACTGCTAGTATTTAACACCCAAAGATTTACCCGACGGTTTTTACTATATTTTTTTAACCTAGTTTTGATTGTGCCAAAAAAGATAAAGCACAAGCTGGGTCATGATATTCTACTAGGAAGAAAGCTCAATGAAGGCTCACGGGAAACTTATACTTGAGTTACCTGTAGCAATCAATACGTTCTTTTACGGTGTTGTTTTTTATGCGACGCAAATAACTGAAGCTAACATCATGTCGAAATCTGTCCAGTTATGCAACTGGTCCAACTCCAATCCATAACCAGAAATCAGGACAGCTGCGAGAACGTCGAGTAAGTAACAAGAATCAGTTTATAATATTCAATAATCCAGGACGAGTCGCGTTGTCCCATTTATTTTAAGAGATTAGTGGCACCCCTAGCTAAAATATGAACGATCCAAGAAGTCACCACATGGATGGTAGGTGTCAGTACGAAGTAGATATCAATTACAAACAAATAACTTATTCAGAACAGACCACTAACTTCAGAACAGAAGGAAGTAGATATGGATATCTTCTCAACAGGGGGTTCTTGGATCAGAGAAATTTACATGGGTTGGGTTTGGGGACCAAAATTACAGGTTTAACTCATTAGGTGTTTTGATGCCAGAATAGGTGATTATGAGGTAATGCCAGTTTCCACCAGTGTCGATTCCTAGTGGTGATTCAATGTAGGGGGACCAGACATTACATAAAATATGAGTCAGATTTTTTTGGACTATTTGAAATATCTACCGCCCTCTGGATATGATGAATGGCCGATAGTAGAACAAAGGCACACCTATGGCTTCCTAATGCAATTATCAGATGCCCACTTACCAATCTGACTGTCTAGACTAAAAAGGATCTTATATGAAAAAGAGCTTTTATCTTATAACTAGTATCTAACCCGTGCTACGCACCGGGGCCGATGGGATCAGCTAATTTAGTGTGGCGGGGCTTCGCCCCGCGCCCGTGGTCAAATGCATCGGATTTTTTTGAACAGTCTTTCATTAGTATGATTTTTATAAGGGATAGTGGAACTTTAATGTCCATTAGGTATCTAATGAGTTATGATTGAGATTTGGTACGATAAACCTAAATTCATGTAGTATTATTTTATCGGCATATGTTACAATAATTAAAAAAAAAAGATTGACTTCATAAATTTTTGGATTTAGAATAATTTGGATTTAATTAAACAAAATATATATATATATATATATATATATATATGACTATTCGTTGACCATATTTCTATATAAAAACCACGTATACGTTTTATGTATTAAATTCTACACGTGGTTAACCTCACCCATCCACACCAACTGTATTACAAAGTAATTAAGGTGGGAGATCGATGTATCAAAGTGGAAAAACTAACAAACAAACATGCATGATACAAAACATCTAGATTACATACCTAATTTTAAAGATAACAACATCACCATTTTTAAAATCGTATAATAATCTTGTAATTTAAGATTTATACCAATAGCATTTAAAGAACACCTTCCAAAACTATAAATAACAACATGCTCCAAGAGACTAATAAACAAAATTATTCCATATAAAAGTAAATTTAAACACATGAATCAAATACAAAATAAAAAAAAACAAAGAAAAAATAAAAACAAAAACCTAAGCATAAAAATTAAGTTGTAAGATCTCGTACAAATGGGCTACTTGGATCTTTAAAAGATATGAATAACAAAATATGACAATCATAGCCGAGGTGAATATCATAAGCAAACACCCCAAATTGAGTATTCTTCGTATCGAAGCTAAGATTAATAAATGTTCTTGCTAGTGTCGGTCCAAGCAAAACTTGTTGAACCAACCATAGAAAAGAGGCCGATTATCAATCTATCATGGACTAATTATATCAAATAATTATCCAAAGATTATATTATCCTTACATCCAAAACATAATGTACAGGTCTTTGAACCGTTGAGGACTTTAAAAATATTCTTTCATGCCATTCCAATGTCTTTGCATAGATGTATCTTCCATGGAGTCTAGATGTTGTTAATGCTTATTTCGTGAGTTTTTTCTAAATAATTTATGAATTCTTGTAGCATTTGCGCGCGTATCGATTCTAAATCCTTTACATGTCCATATAGTGAAAAACAACAACACCTGCTCGCTCTTGATACAATCCTATAACTTCCTTTTATCAGTTTTATATCTTTTTTATTCGACTGGAATGATAATTCCTTTACCTAGCGGTCTCTGAGGATCATCCATCCCGAATCTCAAATCATGGCACATGCAACACTTTTTTATTCATCTTTTAGGTGTCCATTGTTCCGCCATAATAAGGAACATATCCCTATATATACCATATAATCAGAAAAAGGTGAAAATTGTGGAGGAGGTAGCTTGTTAAAGAACATGAAAAAGTAATACATAAAATATTATATCGAACCTGTTTTTAAGAAATCATACGATCTAGCGTGAATTATGTACATTCCCGCCAAGTATCTATTTGGTAGATATTACCTTGTGTTGGCTTATCAACAATCTTCCATGACTTAGAGGAAGATTCTAACTTAATCATAATTCCAGTTCGACGTACATCTCTGTTTTGACTTTAACTTATTCTTTTCCAACACAATAATCAAAATATTTCACCCACCTAAACTACACCTCCAAATGCTGGAATCACAAAGAGTAAGGACTCTCTGGGTGCCGAAAAGACAGCAAAAAAACAGAAAGTTGGAAACCACTTCCAGTATAAAAACAAAAAGAGAAGACGTTTAAAATATTATATGAGCGTAATCACAAAAAGTAGATTGCTGGTCACTGGTATGTGGAATATTGGAACCAGGACTTAAAAGAGAGTAATTTTAGTTAATCCAATGGTCGACGAAGAAGTACATTTGAGTTTTATTTTATTCTTGCTATTTTAAGTTTCCATATCAACAGAATATCCCGTCACGTAATCCAATGAGCACACCATACATATCATTTGCGAAAGCATCTGCATGGTCCGGGAAACAAAAAATTAGAATCCGCTTGTATCACTTCTTTACTTAGGCAATCAAATCAAGCATTAGTTTTGATTTATTGAGTATATTAATGAATTGTGCAACGCACTTACCTTGATGACCTTGTTTGCAGCATCACCGACACCAAGACCACATCATACTCCAAATCACAGTCTATAGTGGTTGCAGCAACAATTAATATCCATGGAGCAATGTTTTAATACAGTAGATGATGTGGGCCTATCGTTTTCAATTATGTCAGAGGAGAAGCCCAGCCTCACGAAAGCAGATGATGTAAGGGACAATAACAATGTATCCAGACCATCTCCTATAGCGTCGTCAAATGCAGCCATGATGGAGTAGCTATTGTATCCACTGGATGTGCATATCAATTCTGGATTCAACGAATCCACCCTTTGCGATTCCTGAACCGAGGTTGTAGTATGAAATGGACATAGTGTGTTTCATGCCTAACGTGTATCTTGGTGAGTTTTTCTCATCATTCGTACTGTCATTGTAATATCTTGCTCCTATCATTTTATGTAAAATGCCATTATTTTTCTAGTGAGAAAATGTAGAAAGTAGTTGTACTCAGTGAAATAAGATATGCTTGAAAGGGGTCTCAAAAACATTTTATTAAAAGTATGATAGATACGAAAGAATAAAGGAATGAAAACCTATAACGACAATCATGGCCTTTGTATGCATACTCTCTTCCACCGTGGTGGCATTGCCCCCATACCTTTATCATTTGGGACATAAGTTTAGTAGCTTAAAATTTGACCAGTAATAATTTATTTCAACTATTTTTCCTGGGTTGAACCGCACATTCCCACATGTTCTTTCTGCGCAATTTTCCTAGCGCCCCCATTATCGAAGTATTTTGTGGGTGCTTGATGTCATAAAATAAATTCTATTATATTCTTTTCATTCTCTCATCTTAGGTGAAGCAACTCCGCGCACAAATGAAAAACATAATAAAATTGCTCTTTTAAATTCCCCTATGGGGAAAGTGACTCTTGAAGTTGACGAAAAGTGTCTGGATTATTCACTTCATTTGCATTTACTATTGGCCTCAACATATAAAACCTTCGGCATTAAGGACCAACTTGGATTCTCCGATATGTGTTATATATGGCGGTGCTTGATTGAACTGTCACTATGTCTTGCATTACCTAAATTCTCTGTAGAGTGTGATAATAATCCGTTAATAGATCAATTAAGGCATCCAATTCATCAGTTAAGATAAACTACTCACTGAAATAGTTCTGTCCACTATAGTTTTTGAGTGATTGAGTTATTTATCGATAAAGTACGCAGTTAGCACACTGCTTTTGCATTCTTTTTCTTCAGAACAAATTAAGAAAAACAGTATAAAATGTTACTGCAACACATAACTCTTTTTTGGCTTTTTGAAGTCAGATCATGGGTGAATTTAGCTATGTAACCGGCATGTTGTAATACACATCAATGATACCTTCTAAGACCCTTCCAGACGTGCCTTTTTTATTGTACTTTTCTTATAAATGGTTACCTTCTTTGCTGGAAAGTTGATATCTACCATTGTTCTGTAACCTCCTTTGCATTTAATGAGAAGAACCATAAAGACCTTTTCTTGCCAAAAAGCCTTCAGGTTTTGAAAACAAAAAGGAGTTACCCATATAACCCGGTCTGATATGAAACTAACTAAAAGAATTAATACCAGAAGCGTCTTTTGTACTTTGTCAGTAAGCAATGAAAGAGATGAGGCAGCATGCTCTGCCACACCATATCTATTAATGTAAAACGAAATAATTTTTAGGTTGCATGTGTGATATCTCTGCCCATCTCCAAGATGAGAACACTTCAACAGAGTTCTTAGACTTAAGTTTTTTTCCAGAACTCTCACAATTATTATTGTTAGGAAAGAAGCATAAATCATAGAATAGAGAATGTTGCTTAATTTTGTGACCTCAGAGTGGGTAAGGTGAATGCTTAGAGCGCATACTTTTCAAAGGAGATATCAAAATTTAGAATAGCAAGACATAAATTCCATTAGCCATTATAAATAGGATTAGCAATTTTTTGAGAGTGCGCGAGAGATAATACTAACCAGAATACCATGCAGAATAAATGTCCCATCTCGTTGGTTGGTAATTCAAGTGGCCAGTGAATCAATAAAAGTGGAAGAAAAAAATCAACCGACCGATTCTTGAAAATCAAATGCCATGACAGCTTGATGTCCTCTTGATCACTGAAGCTTATTCCCACATCATGCATTTGAATCATTGAAGGGAAGAAATATAGGTAGTGGAATTATAAAAACCTAAGAAAATTATGAAAGATGATATCATTTCATTATTTTTTTTCTTTGTACAGAAACTTGACAATGTTTCATATAGCGTGGGAGCTCATCTAATCTTCTTAATACGAAGAAGAGAAACAACACTGCGAAAAGTAACTATTATATTGTGCAGATTTTGGCATTCACAATCTTCAACAGTGCAATCTTCCTTGGTAAGAACCATTTGTATCTTCATCAGTCGAATGGTATTCGCCCCCATTTAGAGTTCCAAGTGTCCCTCCAGCACAGACTGCACATTAACATATCTACCGCAAATCAAACCTCTGTAAACTTGGAATTGCTTACGTTTTCCTGAGCTTTCTCGACCAGCAGCCAACCAAAGAAGTACCTAATCTCTCTAATACAAGTCCAAATTTGTTTCTCAATGTCGTGAGAATCTATAACAGTTGATTTGCAAAATAGTCATATAACAATCTAAACAGTGAGAGTCCCAACCAAAATAGAAAATAAGACTTAACTTATCTGTAGAACACGGCTAAATATATATCGGGGATTGGACCTGACGTGAAGTCAGATGCGCTACCATTGCGCCACATATCTATGTTTTAAAAGATTCATCGTAGTATGGGATAAATTTTTTTTTTACCTCCGGTGCTAGTCTATTCAACGGAAACCATACTTATGTAATAGTCGTTTTCCTACAATTGTATCCTTGTATTCGATTCCTAAGATTATGGCCATGGAATTTTCTTTCCATTTGCATCCAATAAATAAATTCATATAAAAATACCATAACAACAAACCAAAAGAATATATAAACCAAAAGAGATTAGCTTAAAAGCTTAAACCAATTTGTTTCTCAGCCATATGTGTCAATACCAAAAAAAAAAAAAAAAAAACGAATTAAAGTGGACACAATTTAAACCCACTTCTACTTACTTATCAATGGTTCCACGCCATAGAGACGGCAATCAATTATCCAAATTTTAAAATATAAAACTATTAGTTGTTTATGTACTACACCTCTCGAACTGAATCCAGTCCAAACTGCCGATTCCCACTCACATAATTGGTTTCAATTGTACCTAAATTTTTAGTAAATCATCACCAAAAAAACTGAAGGCTGTTATTGCAAGATCAATTCCAAATCCATCAGCTAAACCAGCTATTAGCTTTATCTACTATCTGCATTTTACGCATTCATTTAATCAGAAGCAACAATGATATGAAAATGACTAACCAATAAAACCATATGCTAAAAACTGATTAGGATCTTAAAGACGTGCATACATGTATATCTTTTTGAAAATGGCACATTAAAATCTGTATGTATGACTGAAGGTGCATAACGATAGATTCTTTTGAAATCTTAGAGATTTTTCACATCTCTCCATGTCGGTTTATAGTATGTTAAAATCTGTATTTCATGTTAGGTATTCTATCAGAGATGTAATATAGCGTCCAAAAAAACAAAAAAAAAACATAGTGCTTAAATTTCTCAAGGTAGAATAAACAAATTGGTACATCAGCAATGACTCGGTTTGGATATAGCTACAACATTCTTGAAATGCCAGTGAAAAATAAAGGCTCAACAATGACATTTTTTTATTCCAATGCCCAATGAGAATTGTTTGGATATATTCACCTAAAATCAGCTTTAATTAAGAAAGTCTGAATTGCCTGGAACTGTTTTTACAGAGCTACATCACACAATCTGTGATGAAAAATTTCCTGCTACAAAAACAAATAATGATGTTGGAAATATTGTTGACCTGCTGCACACACCATCAAAGTTCAAACCCTCTTTCTACAGAACTCGTGAACCCACCTACTAATGCTAATGCACTCAAACAAAAAATTAATTAGAGTTTAATCTCTCACGGATAAGGGAGGCACTCTCGGCCTATTACAAAAAACTGTCAATGCCTATCACCCCACCCTGTTTCAGTCGGTACAAATCTAGGAAATACAAAATCGAAAACAAAACACGATGCAAGTAGATAACTAATATCAACATCGTTAACATAAAAGATAATGAACTTCAGTAAATAACCACTGAAAGAGTTTCAGCCGTCATGGGAAAACAAACAACTCGAGGACAACAAACAAACCTACAAAATCGTAAAAACATTACCACGTTATGATTATGATATTTTTAGGGAGAAGACAAAGAACAAAAAACTCGCGGACAAACGTTACTACGTTTACATATAAATCCGTAACTTGGTTGGTAATAAATTTCTCTAATCCTTTCACTAAATGTGGCATAAGATGCCAACCAATGAACCATTATATTTGGCGTAATAATCTTAATATAGATTTCCAGACATATATCTCAAAAATAGATATCACAGCTTCGCAATTCCTTGTACAATGCATCTACGTGCTCTTTGCTTGGTACCTATAATCCATTAAAAATGTGCTTAGTATTTTGATCCTACTGTGCTTGTTATATATAAGCTAGCAAATTTTGAGAACGCAACCTTTTATCCTTATACTCCATTAAATAAATTGTAATAATTCATATCAGAGCTATAGAACCTAAATTAGCTTGTAACACCAGTACGGGTAATCTGGAGATAACTTCTCAAGCTCAATAATACAAAACAAATAAGCAGCTAACTAAACCCACCCAATTGAACAATTGTATATACATGAGTTAGTAGCGGATAAAAACTTCTAAGATGTCAATGCAAAAGCTTCCTTGCTATTTCCAAGAAACTATGTACTATGAGGAAACTTTGCAAAGGTAAATCCTGAAGTACAAAGATGCACAATTACAATCCAAGATGTCATTGGCAAGAAATGTACGCAGTTGTTTCTGATTGCAAAAAAGTGAAACTATATACACCAGAAGTTGGAAGCAGCATGGATTGCAAAAAAGTTAAACTATATACACCAGAAGTTGGCAATAGCATGGATACCTTCCTTCCATGTGCAATTTATTAAGGAAGATCTGACAGCAGACTACTACACAGAATTTCCGAAGAAAGTTATCGAAACAACACATAGTTCATTTTTAAGACCACAAATGCATGTCCACTCTAATTCTTAGTCAGAAACCATAGAAATTTGATAAAACGATAACAAAAAAATAGAAGAACAAATGATAATTACCTTTGACCGCAGCCATCCACATCTTAGTACCCGGACTTCAATGGAACCCATAAGTAAACATAATTTATTCATGTGTTAGCATAAGAAGACAAAGTCACATTCATTTTAAAGAAATATAGCTCCTCGTTGCTGTCAGGCAATAATGAGAAGGATAATTTTAGGGCTTTGAGAAAAATTCCTTGAGAAGGAGTCCATAATGACAAACCCAACTATTTGCTAGTCGTGTTCATAAGAAGAAACCCATAATAGGATTCTGTACTGCAAAGATTTTGGAAGGAACTTTCATGTTTTCAACCGACTATGAGTTAAGGGTACTTTGGGTCTTAGGTTGAAATAACAAATGGAAATAGGAAAATTACCTCAATGGCTATGGAGGAAACATCGTCATTCAGCATCAACACGGAGAATAGAAGTACTCGTGCTAATCTCTTTCGGGTTTTTTAACCGAAGTTGAGTTAGTATTTGTATTTCTAATAAGATCTGCTTCCAAGAGCAGTAAAATCAATTAGATGTACAAATACTAACACACTTCAGCTAATAGTTGTATTCTTTCATCTTCAGTGATCAAGCCTGAAAGTAAAGAATCGTAAGATTCATCAATTAATTGGAGAACCACTAAATTGGAGACTTCAAAAAAGTAGAAATAAAAATATGGATTTAAATTGAAATGCTTACATAAAAGAAGTACTACTGATTTCCTTTCCCGCTAATTAGGATTTTTCTTACAGGAGTGTAGAGCTAGTATGAAAAGCTCCATCAAGATGCGTTTAAATATGATTAATTCGGTTAGCACAATGAATCAAGTCAAATGAAAAAGTAATAAGTAGAAGTCTGGAGGCGGTGACTCAAAAAAGAGGATAAAGCCAAGTAGTCACTGAGACCTGAGAATTTTTATGTAGAGGCACGTATCACCCACGTCACCACCTGTAGTCATCCAATGCAGAACAATCTTAGCTTTCGCCCTTCTGGCTCACATATGGATAAGACCCTGTTTAAGAGGGTTTTGTACCAAAATCTAAACTCTCCACTTTGTGTACCAAAATCTAAACTCTCCACTTTTCAGTTTTTGAACAACATCTCTTGATTCTTGATTCTAAGTTTGCAAGGTAATCCTTCCAGTCCAAAATGGAAATCACAACGCAATTAGTTCAGAACAACTTACATAATAAGAAAACATAAAATTACTTCCACCTAAGTCTATAAATATGATTTTCGGTTCTTGTGAATGGTACCACTCATGGGTTTTTTGGTAGTGAAAAGGGTATTCGTCAAGGTGATCCTCTTTCTCCTTTTCTTTTTACCATTGTTGGGGAGGTTTTAAGTCATATGTTGAGTAAGGCACAAGAAGTTGGTAAAATTTCTGGTTTCTGAAGAACGAGGGAACTAAAGTTAACCATCTACAATTTGCCGACGACACCATTGTTTTTCTTGATGCGAAGCGTGAACAAGTAGATTCCCTACGGTATTTACTTCTATGTTTTGAGTTAACTCGGCTTAAAAATCAACTTTGCTAAAAGTTGTTTGTTTGGAGTATCTCTCAAGTGAAGACATTGATGAATTTGCTAATATGTTGGGATGTAAGAGGTCAAATTTTCCAAGTATTTATCTCGGCCTTCCTTTGGGTGATAAAGCTAGTGGCACACAAAAGTGGGAAAAGATTATTGAATCATGTTAAAGAGACGTCCTCTGGAACGGGAGAACGATATCAAGAGGAGGTAAGTTGATTCTCATCAAAAGTGTTTTGGCTAGTTTTCCCCATTTATTATTTATCGATGTTTCTTGCACCATGCTCCATTACAAATAAGATTGATAAGATAGTAAGAAATTTTCTTTGAGATGATGATTCTAACAAGAAAAAAATTCATAATGTCAACCTATAATTGTTAAATCTAGAGAAGGTGGTGGTCTGGGAATCCTAAGTCTAAATACATGAATTCTAAGCTTCTTAAAAAGTGGTGGTGGAGATTTGGAATGAAAAAGAATGCTTTGAGAAAGATAATTGTGGAAAAATTTGGAGAATCATCAACCGTTGGGAAACTCTTCAACCGAAAGGGCCAAAGGGATGTAGTTTGCGGCATAATTGAAAAGGCGAGGTACCCAAATATACCTCAAGCTAAAACTTTTACTACTTATAAGTCCTTTCTCCGAAAGTGATTGTTTATGGACTGAGTCGAGACAATGCAACTAATCGGTTCACACTTCGTGTGATCGTCTATGGATACGAGATAGAGACAATACAACAACGAAGTATGTTTACTTGATATAAAGGTTCAGACTTAACCAAACACAATAGGATTACTTATCAAGTAAATAGGAATTAACGTTTGTGTGATTTACTTTAATTATAATAAAACAATTATAATGCGAAAAATAAAAGTAAATGACACAGCAAGATTTTGTTAACGAGGAAACCGCAAATGCATAAAACCCCGGGACCTTGTCTGCATTGAATACTCTCAGATTAAGCCGCACACACAAAATTACACCTAACTTCGTATAGTTGAGACCAAGTAACTAACCCTATAGTTCACTTAGTTTCGTCTCAGTATTCCCACGCTCCGACTTGTGAATAAGTCACGTACTTGGAACAATTCCTTTGGTTCGTATTCCAAACAATAAAGGAACAACAAATCTGTTTGGTATCAACTCTATTCAACCAAGTGATATGAGTCAGGACAAAGGCTCTTTTGTTTATCTTAACATAAACTCCTTCGTCGGGTCCTTAGATCTATCTTATGTTCAATCACCCAAAGGTAATCGTTTAAGATTAAGCCAATCAATACCTTTAATCACAAGGAAAAGTATTGATGACGATCTACTCAACTAATCAATCCAATCTACCACAAGGATAAACCGATTATTAATTGGATCCTCTTTTACCGAAACAAGTATTGTGCACACCAAAGATTATAAAACCCAAGTCAGATCTTCAATATCTTCTTTGTCTTCAAATCTTCTTAAATCTTCAATAAAAACCTGCACACAATCACTTGAATCTCTTGTGATCAATCACGCATTTAACGGAGTCTCGTTAACAATGGATTATCACAAGATCGTCTTTAGAACTAACAATAGTCTAAAGATCCCTGTCGAAACTCTGAACTAGTTTGAGTGAATCTTATATCAGAAGAGAAGATTCTCAAGAATAAACAAACTAGGTGCAATCAGATTTCAACCACCGTTAGTCAATCAAATCAATCGAAAACAAAGATAAACCGCAATTATCTAGTTTCCCACCAACGGGTCGCGCTAGAGCTTCTCAATCCCAAAGAAGACTTTAAACCGAGCGGCCAGAAGAGATTTCGCCTAATTAGGTTACTCTCCTCTCCGAATAAAGGCTACACCACCGCAACAACAACAAAAGAGTAAATTTGTTATTTACGAAGGATTAGTTTGCTAGAAAGGCAAACTTCGTGTATTTATAGACAAGGAAGTTTGGAAACCAAGGAATTTCCAAAACCGAAAATATTCTCAAGATATTCATAAAAGCACATATTCGGTTTTCATAATTCCTGAAAATGCTCTGTCCAAAAATAACGATCGAAATCTCTCGGAAAATCTAATTAGTAAATGCACATTACTAATTCTCGTAATTTCCTACAAACCGAAATTAATAACCTTAATTAAAAGATTCTTAACTTACTTATGTTTCGATCCTGGATTCTCTTCCCTTAGCCGTTAAGGAATATCTTTGAACAATTATAGAAATAAACATTCACAGCACGTGTCAAAGTTTGTCGACATCTTAACTTTGTAAGTTCTCTTTCACACTTACAACCTTGAAACCGATTTGCCACACTTCCAAACAAGTTTAGAATTGGTTCATCCGACTTTTCAAGAACTATGTGATTGATCAAACCAACATTCAATCACAATCATGGGTTTACGGTTCTACCAAAACAAGTTTCTGTTCTACCTCCATGTGAAGATCGTGCATAGTCACACTAGCTTCCCAAAAGTTCGGTTGACTAAGTACTAGGATCGGTTCTCCACATATATATGGTATCTAACTTATATGTGTTGCACATGTCCATAGGATCGGTTCCCATTTCTGCTATAAACCTTGCTGCACCCCATACAAGAATCGGTTCCCTTTGATTTACTTCACCCCTTACTAGGATCGGTTCCCTTTCCCTTACTAGGATCGGTTCCCTTTCCCTTACAAGGATCGGTTCCCTTTCCCTTACAAGGTCAGACATACAAAATCCGATCATACCACAGGTGATTACTTAAGATCGGTTTACTAATAAAAGTTATACCAATACATAAGTCAGGCCTTTGTGAACAGTTATACCAAGAACATAACAAGTTGTGAGCGGTTATACTCTATCACACACATTGGTTGTTCATAAGATATGCAATGAATAACAAAACTAATAACACCTGGCAATTTCCTTTTCGGTTCACAAACAAGTTTATGAACTTACTTCCTTAGAACACATGTAAACATTGTTCCCAGGATGAAATCCTCACCTCATACCCATACATAATCACAATAGCATTCAAATGATTATGGCGATGTCTTATCTACAAAGTTTAATGGTTAAGCAATAAACCTCGTATTGTATTCCTTAATACTATGTCTATCTAGAGTTCAAATATGCTTCGCAGTTATGTTTTCAATATGCACGACTTGAAAGATACGTTAGGGAATGAAACAATTCAAGTCAAATATCACTAACCTCAAGTGGAAGGATGATTGTTGTCGTTGTAGCTCCTTGCTTCTTCACATCTTCAAGTCTTCACAATACTTGTAATGTCTCATATCCTAATACTTTCAAGCTAACCTATACGAAGTTTAACTCTAGTACATAATCAAGCGACTTTTAACATGAGTTTTGATTCACTAAAATATGACAACCAAACTTGACATACCAACGCTTGGTGGGTTCAACCGAGCCATGCTTTAACAATAATATTTATAATGAGCTCGAGGATTTTAATAAACATGTGAAATTTAAGATCTATGAAATGAAATTAGATTTTGGGAAGAATTTTGGATTGGAGATGCCGTCTTATGCAATAGATTTCCATTGACATTTGAAGCTTCAAGAACAAAAGGGAAAGTGGTGGCTAGGCTATATGAAATTGCGAGTGACGGCATCAAATGGAAGTTCATGTCTCGAAGTAGATATTCTCAAGCCATAATAAGGGAGATCGCTTCTATAAACTCTTTACTAGAAGGGGTAAATATTCAAGAAGGGGTTATAGATTCTAGATTGTGGATGGTGGATAGAAACAATACGGTTGATGCTTATACGGTTAAATGCAGGTTTGGATCTCTTTGTGACCAAGGAGATATTAACTTCCCAAGCGAGATTATTTTGAGTTGACATTATCCGTACAAATTAAACTTTTTTCTATGGCTTTTATACCATGAAAGGGTGATGACGACGGACAAGCTTATTAGAAGGGGTATGGATGTGCCGGTTTTGTGAAGAAGAAGATGAAACAAGTGCCCATTTATTCTATGATTGTTGGCAAACAAAGAGAATTTGGGATTACTTTGCCGAAGGATGCAACTTCAATTGGAATTACGATAATAATATTTCCGCGAGTATAAAAACTTGGAGTCATGATTGGGGTGATGAAAGACTTAACCTTATATGGAACAACTTACCGGTTGCAATATGGTGGTGCATTTGGAAAGAAAGGAATTCTAGAATCTTCAATCACAAAAAGAGAAACTTAGAAAGTCTAATTCGAGATATTAAGATTCAAGCTTACTTTTGGGCGGAATCAAACACTAAAATGTTGGATTTGACGGCTAACATGGTGATAGCTTTATGGGACTCGTATTTCCACTAATCGCTTTGATTTGGATTTGGGACGTATGGTGTTTAAATTATATTGTTCTCACTTGGTTTTTTGTTCTTTGTTCTTCTCTTTAGGTGATCGATTCCAAATTCGGTCTCCTTTTTTTGTGTCGGTTGTATTGATTGGGTTGAGGTACCCCTCTTAAGTACCTCTTTCTCAATGATTTTTTTCTATTGACCGATTAAAAAAAAAAAAAAAAATGCTGCAAGTGCTTTTCCTGCAACATGTTAGGTATTCATAATTCCAGTAACAAATTATATGTAAACCCTCGCCTTTCATTTGAAATGGATACTAAAATCTAACAGCAGTTCTACATGAACCGCACTTTTAAACCATGAGAAAACCGGGTAGAGACATGAATGGTGGACCCCACAACTGGAGAGAAACAGGGGGTCCATTTATGGGCATTGTTTGTGTCTACCCGGTTTTTACTTAGTTCATTTGCTCGGTACATAAGACATAGCTAAAGAGAGTTATGTTGGGGTTCTTATCAGCCTAATAAGGGTCCCCCCACACCCATGATGTCAGAATATTCTCCAACTCCCTTAGAGCATCTCCGATAGAGGGTGAAGGTTTTATTTTTTATGCCACATAGGATTTTAGACCCTCATTTACATTAAATTCATCTCCAAGAGTGGGTCCTATTAAGTAGGAAAGATGTCAAAATAAATATGAAGGTCTTGAGAAAGTCTTATTTAGACCTTGAGGAATGACCTCCACGTCATCTTTTTAACCATATTTTAAATTTTTACTTTTGAATAATTTTTCTAAACCAATAGGAAAAAGGAATCAATTTTATCATTATCTAAAAACAAATCCTCAAAATAAGACCCTTTATTGGAGATAGTCCATGAGAAAAGCGTTGTTATTTTGCCACACTTTCATCCAATATAAAAATTGGAGTTACTAAGAAACAGAGCACACCAAACATATTTCTCTCTTTACACAAAATTGGGTTCTTGAGCTTCAAAGTTTCCCACACATTTTTAACCAATTTTGGAGAGACCACATCTGAAAGTGAAAACCACCTTGGTCATAAATAGGCATCAGCAGGATAAATCATGTGGTCCATTTATTCCCATTTTCTCAAACAGAACAGGGAATTTCTGGGTACATAAACAAAACGAAAAAAATGAGAGTTGAGAGAAGATAATTGGCCGACTGTTAAGGAGGCCTTCTATAGGGTGACTCCATTGGATTTTGTCCGTCACACTTTTATGGTCCCTGTTTTATATCCAAGTTTTTCCTTTGATTTGATCAAAATTCTTCATTTCTCGAGCGTCTTTTGTCAAATTTGTTTCAGTTTCTTCTAATTCATCGACAAGTAAACTCTAATTTAACAACAATTTAGGCTGATTTTAATGGTAGCTCTATCAATTGCACCTTCAAATCATAACAGTAGTTAAAATTGAAAATTTTAAAACAATTTCGTCGAATTAAGCCAACAAGTGCAATTTCAGCTTCAATTTCTTACATAAACAAGACTTAGTAGTGATAAATTTTTTGAAAAAAAGATCAAATTTGATCAATTGCAGCAGCAGAGAAAGAATTTGCGATGTCATAGTTACAGAGAATCGGGTAAAGAAGATGACGGGTATTCGGGTAAAACCAAACCCGAACATAAACAAAATACAAATCCATCTCTTCAACCAGGTGGTGCAGCAGATTCATACAAACCTAGTTTCTTCTGTCATTGTTGTCCACCGAACCCAAAACGCAACAGATGATAAACTCATCTTCACTTGACTACTTATTAATTTCTTTCCCAAATCTATGCTCAAACCCCATGGTTAACTGCACAAAAAAAAAAACAAATTTTCAAAATTTGTTTAGGTGCTGAATAAATAATTTTGGTTTAGTGGGGAAAGAGGGGAATGGAAAGAAAAGTGAAACAAAAAACGAGTACTTATTTTAGTTTACATATGATTCAAGAAGCAGAAGAAGAGCTTGTTTAGCAGTTGGGAAGGTGGAGGCGGTACCGAAGGAGAAGAAGAAATTAGAATTAGAGGTAGGGTTCTGAATTGAAGACTGTTTATATTTTCAGTCAACGGCTACGATACAATGTACGTATATCTACGGCTAGCTGTTATTACAATGGGTTTTGGTTACATAACATGTCAGTTCTAGGTAACTGACATTAGCCGTGTTATAACCTCAACTTCTGCCCAATGCCCATGGCTCGGTTTTGGGCACCCTGTAAGGCTATATTAACTTAGATGCATCAAGTTTTGATTTTGATTAGTTGCTTTAAGAAAAAGAAAAAGAGTTAAGGCTTCCTTATAATGCCGTGCATCATCATATTGCACAATTGCTCCCTGGTCTGTGTAGCTTTTTAATACATATACCATAAAAATGAAATAAAATTTAGGTGATTTTTGAAAATTGTGGTGCAAGTGTCAACAAAAAATAATTCATCATGGAATGCAAAAATGGTCCTGTAGGAGTCACTGGCATTCTTACGATGAGTGTCTTGTGTGATCAACTCGGTTTCTTCGTTGCTTGCGGCCCCATCGCTGCAGCAGTTATCTAGTGTAAATAATACTCAATCACAAACAACCCATCATTTTTGTCAACTATATATATTATCTGAATTCCCAAGGGGCACATACAATATGATGTAGCACATACTCTTACACCACTCTTGATCAATTCTCACTTATTTCCAGTTCACAAACACTGGTGCTCTCTAATACATTACCAAACACAAACACAAAGCTTTTCTTATGGATATATATCTAATTCTATGTCCACTCATATGTAAAAACTTCTTAATTCATTTAATTACTTACATTAATCATCTAATCTAATGTAGTTAATCACATAGGTATAGAGATTAGCACTGACCAAGCAGGTCGTTCTCTAGGATGGATCGAGGCACACCCTCCTGTAAACAGAAAACAGGCGGAATTGTCAGTGTCTGTGAAGCTCCATAAGCGTTCCAGCAGAATGGGTCTCTAACATACTCTCCCTCTGATGGAAGAAGTTCGATGTCTGACAATGTGAGATTCGTACAAGGAACTGAATCACTGCATCCGAAATGCATTGGTGGAAACCGATAGTCGTACGTTCCTTTGATGTTTGTGTACGAAATATATCGGAGACAAAAACAGCCGCTGTTTGGTTACTGCAGCCATGAGCTTCGCAATAGTACTGATCGATTATAAGTGGGTTTCTCACGGTGTCCATATGAATGTTGTTGAAAGTTATGCCTGACACTGACCCAATTCCACCTTGATATGTCTTGATTCTCACACCGTTGTCTAAATACTTGATCACTGAATCAGTCACTGATATATTCGAAACGAATTATGGTTTCCTAAACTTCCAATGCTGATTAAGAAGAAGAGAAAAAAAAGTCAGAATCTTTAGTTCAAATTCCAGAAGCATGATGTAAAGTTGTTTTGTACATGACCACAAATGGAAAGAAAAAAAAAGAAGAGGAAGGTACGAGTACCTGATTCCATGACTAGGTCCACATGTAATATTCCTTATGTCCACATTATGACAACCAGTTGAAATTGATACACAAAATCATCTCCTGCAATAGTACAACATTCAAACATCAGAGAACATTCAATTCAGAAGGTAAAGAAAAAAAAATGCAAGAAAAATTTACGGAGCAGTGAAAAAATTTGGAGACTAATTACCAGTTGCAACAACAGAGTTGAAAATTTCCACATTATCAGTAGTAGATATGTGAATTCCATCGGTGTCGGGGCTTCTACCAGGTGCTGTAATTTTTAATGAATCTATATGAACACCATGGCAATTGTCGAATTTGACGTTGAATTGGGACTGTTTAGAATCTTGAGTCCTTTTTTTAGAGCTACATCGGTACACATGAAGATCCTTATGGCCTGAAAGGAAAAGAATGAGTTCAGTAAAATTAAAATTTACTAAAAGCAGAGATAAATTTAATTTTTTTTTATACAATTTGTGGCTGCTTACAATTGGGCTATCGCAAGGTCCTGGCAATGTGGTTCCATTTACTCCCAGTCAAATTTACAATATAACTTAGTCAGCAAGGGGTGGTTAAAAATCTTATGAAGTAATAATGGTTTCTGGAAAATGAAGGTCCATTCCTTCATGAACATACCTTGTGAGGTTTACAGGGAAGATCCCACCATTTTTGGCCTCTTCCGTCAATAACACCACTTCCTTGGATTGTAAACCCGTTCATTCTATAGAAGACCAACCATTGAATTTTACTGTTACTTGTTAACCAGGACTCAGGTCCATCAGGTGCCATTAGGATACCATCAACCTACAATGACATCAACGAAATTAAAATTACATAAGTAGTCCAAAATCATCAGCTCGAGTGATGCTACTCATTTTTAACCAGACTGAGGAAAATATGAGCTTGTTTGATTTCCTGCATTACCTGAAAAATGACTTTGTTTTGACAAAGGCCATTGAATATTGCAGATTGCATCATGAAGGTATGACCTTGAGGAATAAGGAGAGTGGCTGATGGTCCAGAGTCGAATTGACAAGCTGAATCCCACGCAGATTTGATAGCAGCGGTTTCTCCAACAGCTCCATAAGATAGTACATTGAAAATATTACTTGGCTTAATAACAGGAATAGGAGAAGACTCGGGGGGAAATTAAGGTGAAGGAAGAGGAGGTGCTGAAATGTGAGAAGTTGGCGGATGACGACTACGTTTATCCTTATGTTTATGAACTCTTCCTTGGACAGATACTACAAAGAGACTGAAAAAGAAGCAGAATGAGAATAAGAATGACAACAGAGATATTTTTTTCATGGTGAACTACTTAAACTGCTTCTGCACTTAAAGATTCAGATACAAGTATAAAATGAGATTGAGAGAGTTTAACTACTTATATAGAACCAAAAATCTCTCACTATCCTAGAAATAGCTTGCTAGATATATAGCTAGATTGGACTAAAATTTCAATGGTGTATTGATCAAGATCATGTGTTCAAAATTCAAACAAAACAACTTGGATTTTGACAGGGCACTCTTGCAACTAGAACAACAAACCCCACGTTTTGGGAAGCCGAAATAACCGAACTTAAAGACTTCTTTTGTACACAACTACAAGATCATGTGACCCACCAAGTTAAGAGATAGGAAGTTGCTAACTAGCTAGAAAGAGAGAATGACTTGAACTCAACAACTGATCGATGTTGTCAGTCTTTAGTTAGTTTGTGTAAAGACTTAGACTGCTATATTGCACAGAAGAGTGAATGTTGCAAGTGCTAAAGGCTGAGATTTATACCCATGAACTCTGCCGTTAGTGGGCATTTCACTTTTGTGGGTATTCATCTCTGCACCTTAGATTTTCTTTCTTTCCTTTTTTTTTTTTTTATAATTTGCAACTCGAGACCGACCAATTCCATTAGAAAGATATCTTTTTCAAGAATGGTGGAGTCTGCATATGACTGTTCAAGGAAAAGTGTATGGGAAGGAATAATAATAAGAGAGTTAGCTAATGAAGAGATAATGCATGAGATTGAACTAGAAGTAGTTTTAGAAGGAGCCCTAGTATGTGTGGTGTTCATGAATTCCACCCCATTCCCATGTTCCTCCCATAACTTGGAAAAACAACTTTTTCACTTTTTTTTTTTTTTTTTTTTATGGTCCCAAATCTAGTTAATTCACCACAGTTATAATAGAGACTAACTTCACAGACACATTCTAGTGTTGAGAGAGCTAAAGCTAGAGATTTATTTCATCGGAATCTTTTTTCTTCTCCTACTTAAAAACTTTTTGAGTAAAACCCAAAAACAAGAATGCAAGTGGATGACAAAGATGTTATGAAGAATCATATCCTAGATCCTAAAAGAATCATTTTCCTACAATGCAACTATTGCAAACTTAATCATTTTTCTATCAACTTACATTGCCTAAACCACAATATTAGTGATAATCTCACGTGTTTATTTTTATTATACAAACCAAACCAACTTAAACCTTAATCCATTTCTCTTTTCATTTTTCTCCTTATAGTATTGTTAGTTCATTCCTTTGAACTCACTCATCCTTCTATTTTTTTTCCTGTCTTATTTCTTTCCCAACATGATATAAATGAAAGTGCAAATGTCTTTCATAAAGATTGGTCTAATTTGGGTTTTCAAATTGTGAATTTTTGACCCCTATTTGAACTGCTGCTGCTAAAGTGATTCATTTTACTCTGGTTGGCAACAAGCATGCACAATATTCATGGATGACCCACTTTAAAATTCTCACACTTCTGAAAATTGTGTTTAGTTTTGGATTTAAGGTTTGGGTTTATTTCAAATAAAGGCTTACCTAATCAAACAAAAGTAAATAAACGTTTCCTATATTATGTTTTTCTATTTAAAAGGGGATAATGATCAAAGATTCATAATAAACCCCAAACAATGTCTCCTTAATTAGGTTTTCAAATCACATACTGTAAAAGTGAGGGGGTTGTTAGCTTGACGTCATTTAGAAAGAGGCACTCAGAAATCACAACTAGTTTAATAATAACACTACTTTTTTTTAAGGACAAAAAATTAAGGTTTCAGAAGAAGATTGGTTATTAATGATCTGAGTCAGAACCGTAACTGGTAGCTTTAGAATAACATCGTTATTAGGTTATTAGGTGAGATCGTACCCACGGTGAAAGTCAAATAGAAACCAGTAATGCTTAGTCTACCGCACCTCAATCCCGCCAAATAATACCGCACCCCACAAATTTTAATGGGACCCATATACTCACCCCCTGCCAACTCCAGCGGGTCTCAGGGGCTCTCTCACTCGGGATTGAGGTGCGGTAGAAACCGCGGTCAACGTAGCATCATTGAATAGATACCACCTATGACAAGAAGGTATCAGAGAGTCGAGGCTATTCATGGATATACAAAATCAAGCTCTCGGCCTGGGTTATTTGTCATGTGGGAAAACATATTTTTTTTTCCCTAGTTGAATTGTCACCGCCAAACTATCATGAACCCGATAAAAGCTAAAAGACCTATACTTTGGATTAACTGTGGTCCTTAACTAGGTGGTATATGTTAGAACTAGGTATCGAGAAGGAATTAACTCATTCAAATTTCACTATGCTTAAGCTGGATTTTGAACAATTTTGTTATAGGGCGGCAAGTTCTAGTATAGGGGCGGCAAGCTAATAAGACAAAAAGGGTCATTATAAGGTAATTCAAGTGTCCCTTATCAAAAAAAAATCTGGAAATGACTAATTAACCCTTATTGTTAATAATCAAGATTAGTAATGATAATCAAGATTAGTGTTGATAATTAATTTTCACTTATAATAACTCTAAAATCAGATTTTTAGAGTTAAAAAAAAAAAAGTTTAGAGAAGGAAAAAAAAAATTGTGATATTTGTGAAACCCTAGATTTTGATTCACTCAACCAAAATGAGTGACTCCAGTTGAGTAGTGTTTTAAAAGATAGATTTTCTAAATTAGTTCCCATTAGCTTTTTTCTCGCTCAAAATTATCTAAAATACATAACAAAATCAAAGCTTTTAAATTTTCAGAAGAACTTACGGTTGCAATTTTGCTCCGTGACCAACCGTAACTCTTAGTTACTGTTCAGTAAGTTATCGAATACCAAATCGTAATTGGTTAAATTTGGGGAAGATCCAATCGTAAAACCAGATTCACGGTTGGTAATTAAATTTGGACAACAACCGTAACTAAATTACGGTTGGTAACTAATGAATCGAGACCAACCGTAACTACCCTACGGGTTGGTGTGTCAACTTAACTTTGAACCGTAAATCATTATTTGATAAATTCTTAAGACACGGGATTATTTACGGTTGGTATGGTTGTTTGAGTAACAAACCGTAACTCAATTACGGTTGATAAATATGATGCAAATAAAAACCGTAACTGAACATATTTCTCAAAACTAAGAACTTACGGTTGAATTTGAGTTTAAACCAACCGTAACATCAACTCAATCTACAGTTACGGTTCGTATTTGAGTTATTACCAACCGTAACTCACATGCAACCAGAAATTTCAATTTCAAATTTCATACAAAACCCTAATTTTTGATACAAAATTAACTTAAATCCAACACGATAAACTAAACCCTAACTCGGGTTTTTCCAAACATTTTTCAAATCGCCGATTAATCGAAGACGATGAAATTTTCGAGTTTTAATGGAGGTTACGGTTGATGGAGGAGAAGAGAAGATGAAGAAGAAGATGAAAAAAAAATTGATTTGATTTTTTCTGATTCATTAGGTTTAAAAAAAAATTGATTTGATTTTGGTTGATTCAAGGTGAAAAGGGTAATCTAGTCAATTTACACCCCTATAGGACACCCCCTAACCAATTAGAGGGACATTGCTATCACACTTGCCGCCCCTCTAATGGAACATGCCGCCCCTATAACAAGATTGATTTTGAAGGATAATCTAGAAAATTCCATATGGGTTTGTTATCATAATTTAGCATGGTGTGGTCCAACTAATACAAGAATATATTTTTTTTGTGAAATTCGTTACAACAAAGAAACAATATACAAGCATGAAAGTGATGAAACAGAACTAATTTACAGTTCCTGGAATAAAACTCTTTCCGCCTGAACCAGATAAATCTTAACTATTATCTAGTACCAACAACCCATAGTAAAAACAACAAGAAACAGTACATCACCACCAAACATGTCACAGGTATGAGATAAACGGAATCATTCGGACACAGCAATAAATTGAAAAAATCCACATGTTTGCTTTTATAATTGTGATTCACTGATTCATATTACAGACAGAAAACAGGAAGAACATGTTTAAACATACCACATCCATGTAACATTTGAAACAAAAGTCATGTTATAGACAGTGTAGTAATTTATTACCAGTTAATGATTTGTATTAAAGAGGTGTGCTAGTAATATATATACAGATAGTGAATAGATGACTATGTCCAAGAGAAAGTATCCGAAAACTGAGAATTCTCTATAACTAGGGAAACCATCAAAGAGCAGAGGTGTGTCAGCATGGTAACTATAAGGTCTCGCTATGTAGCATGTTTTATACATTAAACACAGCCAACCATATGTTCCGAATGGTGCTTGGTTGAACATCTCAACCACCTCTGTTGCTGCTGGAACACACCAGCTCATAGTGAAGAAACAGACGTTTTTGTATTGAAGCTAGATGTAGGAATCTACATTACCATCGTCATAGAGGAGGTCAACGAGAATTGCATGACTTATCCCCAGTCAACGAAGGGAAGAGTAGGATATCCGCTTTCAGGAGGTGGCCTTAGTGATGGAGGTAAGTTACCCAATGAAACTCCCATGCCATCTCGAATAAAATTCACTGCATATGAAAATAGGAATCTAAGGGGAAAAACGTGTTAAAAGTAACAACAGTAAAGATTCTGCAGATTACAGCTCAGGGATGTATTTTCCCAAGGAATTGTTAATTGCAATCGAAGTTATATTCTGGCGTTGAGTAACTGTGGCTAATATGAATAACTGGTGCTGTATTGAAAATTTGAAACATCTGGACATGGTAACTGAGGTTACTACTCTAACTAGGGACACAACAAACTTACATGGAACCGTGCCTCCTCTTCCTGCAATTTGATTCCCGGCAGCAATTGGTGGCTGGACTGCCTCAGCAAAATTTGTTACTGAAAGTGGTGGAGATTAGGATTAGACGAAACAAACAAAATGCATTGTAAAGCATCCTCAAAGAATTGGTACTGAAAGACTGCTCAGTTGTTAGGTTTAAGAATGTAGGATCATCCTTAGTTGTAAAATAAGCTGGTGTGCAAAAAGATGCCTCAGCTAACCCTGAAGGCCAAAACTAGTCAAACAATTCCGATTATTAATTTGAAAAATCTGCAAGCCTTGGCCTATAAGTTTTGAAGGGAATACTGAAGAGCTTATAAAAAGTTTCAACGAGGAGAAGCTGAATAATATACGGATTGTCTTGAGAGAGAATGCAAATTCATCAAACTAGATATTATAAAGAACAACTTTATGGCTATATGAACCTAATGAAGATCTGATCCACAAGTAAGTTACTACCAGGATCGGCAAATCATTCATTAAGCATCAGAAGAATGGCTCCGGTCTAAGTTGAGTACATCATAACAGGCTACTAACAGTGACAACTGAATCTTTTTAAAGTATTAGCTCTAGCAAGAAAAGGGAAGAGAACTTAGTCATTCATCATGAATTAAACCAGTGATATAGTACTAACCTCTAAAGTCGAAGCTAACGTTTTTAATTAAACTTAATCTAGTTATGTGAAATCCAATTGCCCCTACAAACTATTTTTGATTCAATTCACTGGGTCAAATCAGGCACAGTCGTGTACAATCAAGCAAACGCCGGATACAAATTGATCAACAAAACATATTTAAGACTAGACATTGTACATGAAGGACAAAAAAAAGACAAACATAGTAACATACCCATAGCTCCTGGAATGCTAGGGTTTTGAAGATTTGGCTTTGGATGAAAATATTTACATGAATCCCCATACTGACAGAATCCCTACGCAGCATTAGCAAACAAACACACTAACAAAAGTTATAAGTTCGAAAATCTTGATAAACCAAAGCAAAACTTCTATTACAGAATGAAAATTGAAATACTAAGCAAATTCATTAGATGAGTACCGTTCGAATGAAGTGGTTGCAAACTCCTTTTCCAAAGCCTAAATTCTCCTTGTATTCGATTTGGATCTAAAAACATCGAAATATTACTAACAAATTGAGCAAAATTCTAGAGAGGGGATAAATAAAAGTGAGAACCTTTCAAGGAGTCGTAATAAAAAGCTTTGGCTCGTTGATGCTGTAATGTAAACCCTCGCAATGACGTTTTCTAGCAAAGGTTGTATACTGGAATTGTTTGTCGCAGTAATCACAGTAATACTTCGGTAATGGCATTTCTCTTCCTTTCTTCTTCTCTCTCTCTCTTTCTGTCTACGAGTTAAGCAGCTGAGCCTGAGCCGAAGAAATCTGCTTTCATTACACACGGTGCAGTATAAAACGGACCGATACAAGATGACCGATACGTACTTTGTAACGGTCCTAGTTAGTAAGCAGTGTTATTATTTGTGGTAGCTCTTAGGGTGCTATGATCCTTTTTATGTCTGTGTTAATCATTTCTTGTCATTTCTGTTAAGAACGCGAAATTGGGGGATATAATTAGAAATTAGGGATATAAGAAAAGGACAAAAACTGGATCCAGATATCAATTAGGGGTCACCCCTTATCTAGGTATTTACGTAATACCTAATCTACCCATTACTAATCAGGATTAATGATTAATAATAATTAGTAAAATCATAAGATTTTTTATAAATAATTAGTGTGTGTTTTATTTGAATTTGGGTTAGTGAGGTGAGAGTAGAAGGAGGAAAAATATTTTGAGAGAGAAATTTTTTGGGAAAAATGGAGGATGATTGTGAAGAGAGAATTCTTGCCGCCGAATCTTTAGCTCAACTACAACAAAGAGCATATCTTGAATCTTCACTAACGACAACAACTCTCAATTGCAACTCTTTGTTGAGCCAACACCCTTGAATGATGATTTTGACTAGTATGGAGAGTTTCTTGAAGAACCAACACAAGAAAGTAAACTTGCACAACATAAGAAGCATCCCCAACACACAGGTAAAGCTGCTAAGATGTTGAAAAATCGATTTTTTTCTTTAAACCCGCCATTTTTTCAACTCGAAATACCTATGTGTCGCATGGTAGTTGTATGAATCCCATTGGTAGTCGTGAGGAATGCATGGTATTCATACTACGACCATGCTTGGTGAGACCGATATCCCCATTTTGAATATTGATCCTAAGCATAGCATTCTTCTAAAAAACTATGCATGTCTGTGATTAACCTTTTTACATACCAAGGAATATACTACGAAATATTCAACCGCATGGTTTCATTGATGAGTTACCATGGTCTTTTCGCATGAAAAACATACAGAAAACAAGCATACCATCCCAAACCGAAAACCGACATTGAAACTTAATAAACATCAACGCTAACCGGGTAAATGCGGCGTGGTACCATCAATATCGATAATGCTCGCACCAAAACCTAGCGTTCAATATCAATTATTTTCAATGCCGGAATTTTGTACCAGCTTGGGACAATAGATTACGAGAATGCATTTTAGTGATTAGGCGTTGTTTTCTAATGAAACATTTATGCGGGAATAGGTTTCAAATTTGGTCTTCCGTTTTGGTTAACTTAGACTATGCCGGAACAATGGTCGAGCATCTTGGAATGCGGGTTTTAGGCATAGTGTTTTAATTTTGTTTGGAACTAATTTTCATTCGATCTTTAGGTGGTGACATATATTGATCCAACAAATGCAAAGCCGCTTTATCGGGATACGTGAATACGATAAAATCCCCTCGGTATGTGACCAAAGAATACTTTTCACCTAGTATCTTGAACTTTACTAATGGATTGCTAGTAATGAACCTTCTAATGAACGCGAAATTGTTCTTATGTAGGGAATAACATATCGAAAGGAAGCAATCGCTTGGGCTAAAGAGACGGCTCTTAAGAAAATGTGTGTGTTGGTGAGGAATACCGAAGGTTCGAAGAGGCGTTTTGAGATGGCTTGCGAGAGAAATGGTAAATACAAGGAGAAGAATAGACACAAGAGAAAGGATTATGTATATCCAAAGAAGACTAATAGTGGTATACAAGACTTTCGTCACGAGGAAGAATAATTGCCCGTTTAAGCTTGTATTCCGTTTGAATGACATGAACAATTGGGATTGTGAGGTTTTGTGTGGCCGTCATAACCACAGGATCCGAAAGATTTTGTTGGTCACTCCTTAGTTGCGAAGCTAAAACCTGACGAGTTCGAGGATGTAAAGAGATTGACCAAAGCACTTATCAAACCGAGACAAATTCTCATAGGCTTCAAGGAAAAGGATGAGACTAACGTGTCTTCTCTACGTACAATTTATGCCGCATAAGCAACTATTAGAAGGGTGGAATGGGAAGGGAGGAGCGTTATGCAAGAATTTGAGAAGATAGTTTGGGATCACAACTACACACGTATCATTAAAAGAGGGCCAGACGAGATGCCCCTTCAAATATTCATTTCGTATCCTTTGCTTTCACAATTGGAAAATACATGTTGTGGGTGTTCTTTTGATGGATTGCACCTACAAGACAAACAAATACAATATGTCGTTTTTCAACCTCGTGGGGCAAACCTGGACAAGGTAACATTCACATTGGCTTGGTGTTTAATGGAAACTGAGAGGAACTATAATTATCATTGGGCATTACGACAATTGAAATTGTTCTTCCGGGAAAATCAACTTCCGAGGGTCATCGTAACCGATAACGATGACGCATTAATGAAAGCAATATCCGACGTCTTCCCGGACGCACAAAATTTCATATGTACATATCATATACGTAATAATGTGATAAAAACTTGCCATGCCTTGTTTGAACCCGCAAAGGCGGATATTAAGAAGAGAATGATGGTACAACTAGAGGAAGATGTTCGAAAGAACAAACTATCCCCCGAAGAAGAAGAAGATGAGAGAGGCAAGATAAAGGAGCGAGTGGACAAAGAAAATGCGGAAAATCATAAAAAATGGTTGGAATTTCTAAGAGATTGGGAGAAAGTTTATTGGTCTCTTACCGAGGTTATGTACGAAAAGAGATTGGAGAAGTTTATTGCCGATTGGAACGAAGTTTATCCGACTGCCGTCTGGTATTGTCGGACTCAATGGTTGGATAAGTTCAAGGAAAAATTGTGCGTGCATGGACAAACCGGTATAGACACTTCAAGAATGAAGCAACTAGTGCAGCTGAGTCCGCTCATGGGAGATTCAAAGATCTCATCCAGTCCGGTCAAGGCAATGTGGTTATGGTCACCGAGGCAATGGAGCAATACTTTAAGCAAGATATCAATAGGATCATGGAGGCTTTTGAGAAAATCTCAATGGAAAGGATGACTCAATTTCTTCGTTATGGTAAGTTGCTCCAAGGAATATAATTCAACGTCTCTCATTGGGCAATAAAACATATGATGAGACAAATGGAATATGAGAAAAATTACGGAAAACCGGTGTGATGTGTGTATTTGTCCCGACATGTCTTCATTGGGGCTTCCGTGTTGTCATATGCTTGTGAAGTATGAAGAAGTGATACCTATTGAGGTTATTGATCCGTTTTGGAAGCAACTATCTTTAGACCCTCCCCCTTCGGGAGATCCCGGGCAATCTCCATGGGATACGAACGAAGCAAAGGAATTCTTCGAAGCTTACTCACGTGGCACCTCGGTAAGCCGGCAAGTCTTGTTGAGCCAACTAAGGCTAATTACTCGTCCATGGATCGCACAAAGCAAAGAGCCAAGAAAGGGAGATCCAATAGGTAGACTACAAACTAAAACAAAAAGGAAAAAACAAAGGGTAGAATTGAAAGAAATGACTCAACGTGAAGAAGAACTCGCGGCAAGTAAGAAACGAGATCTAACTGCATGTGAGATTTCAGAACAAGGGTTATCCAATAGGTAGACTACAATAGGTAGATCCAATAGGTAGACTACAAACTAAAACAAAAGGAAAAAACAAAAGGGTAGAATTGAAAGAAATGACTCAACGTGAAGAAGAACTCGCGGCAAGTAAGAAACGAGATCTAACCGCATGTGAGATTTGAACAAGGGTTATCCAATAGGTAGACTACAATAGGTAGATCCAATAGGTAGACTACAAACTAAAACAAAAAGGAAAAAACAAAGGGTAGAATTGAAAGAAATGACTCAACGTGGAAGAAGAACTCGCGGCAAGTAAGAAACGAGATCTAACCGCATGTGAGATTTAGGAACAAGGGTTCGTGGAAGCGCAAGTTCCAAAAAAGAGGTAGGCCGAGGAAGGAACCGCTAAGTCAACAACAAACGAAGGACTCCTTATCCACACCAAAAGCCAACTCATCGGAGGTTCCAAAGAAGAGGGGTAGGCTGCCAAGGTATCAACATCAAGTGTCAAAGAATAACAAGGTGTGCATTCCGAAGCCATACCCATAGTCGATCTAGCGGAGGTTCCAAGGAAAAGGGGTAGACCGCCAAAGGTATCATCATCAAGTGTCAAAGAACAACAAGGTGAGCATTCAAGCCATACCCATAGTCGATCTAGCGGGAGTTCCAAGGAAAAGGGGTAGGCCTCCAAAGGTATCATCATCAAGTGTCAAAGAACAACAAGGTGAGCATTCCGAAGCCATACCCATAGTCGATCTAGCGGAGGTTCCAAGGAAAAGGGGTAGGCCGCCAAAGGTATCATCATCAAGTGACAAAGAACAACAAGGTGACGAGGCAAAGGTGGTGACAAACCAAAGTGATAGCAAAGTTGATGTAGTTTTAGTTCCGAGGCAAAGGGGTAGGCCAAGGAAGTACGGACTCCCATCAAATATCAAAGACATTGCAAGTGTAGAGATTGCAGAGGATGGTTTGATATATTATTGTTACAAAAGGGTAATATGAAGATGTATAAGGATCCCAGAACAGGTAGGACAATTAGAAGTTATCATACCAAGATACTGAGTCTTACATAGACCAACTTCCCGAGGTTATTAGCGAGTATATTTTATATACGGATGATGTCGACGGAGATGGAAATTGTGGCTATCATGCTATGACCGAACAATTAGGAATCTTTGACACGGCGGTTAGTAGAGGTATGACACCATGTCAATATGCTAGAATGAGGATGGCCGAACAACTTGTGAACAAGAGGAGCTTTTTATGAGCAATTGGTTGGGTGTAGGCGAGGGGTTTGATGATATGCATGCTCAAGTATTGGGGCCCGAGAAACAAATGAACTTTCTTCCTTCCCCGAATATTGGATGAGAATGTCGCTTTGTGGGCATCTAGTGGCGGATACATTTAGATGTATTGTTCATTATTTTACCCCCACCGTAAAGTAACATTTACCCCAAAGTGGAAAAAATGCGAAGGATCCCTTAAGAAGAGAAGAGTTGTTTTGGCGGTCGTGAACGGTAATCATTTCGTTATTCTAAAACTCAAAGAAAATTGTCCATTTCCACCTATCTGTGTGGGATGATTAAAAACAAGGGTCTAGATCCCAATATCTGGAAGGGATGGATGGCATCGTATGAGGAGAATCACCAATTTTGGGATGCGTTGGCCTTATCAAAAAAAGCTTCCAAGAGGAGAAGATGCAACCGATTACGTGTGGAGGCGACGATGAGTAGTTTGGATTTATGTGGTTCAGTAGTACGCAACGTTTTGTTTTTTTGGAAGTCCGAATTGTAAACATTAAATCATATTTTGATGCCCATGTCGGCATAGTTGTGTTTTATAATTACGACCTTAGGAACTCTTGCATTGGCAAGCGTAGACTTTGTTTTGAACCCATGCCGGAAATGCAGAAAAAACTTCCAGAGAAATCAATGACCTTTCCGGCATTGAAATAACATCATAACGGTGCCGGTACTCTGTCAAAATCATATTTTTCATGGAGATTACAGACAGCCGGCATAATATCCACATACAGTTAAATGCCGGAACTCTGTCATTTAGAGAACCGGCATTGCTTTTACTGTTTTCGAGCATGCCGGTACTGAAGAAAAACTTAGAAATTTAAGTGATCTGGGCACATTCAAACTCTGTAAAAGAGGTAATTTGACACAAGTTTATCAACATAATAAATATAATAAAAATACTAGATTGTATACAAGAACAAACTCCAAAGTTATGTGATTCCAAACCGAAAACAAATCAAACATAAACGAAGTCAAGCAAAGAGTTTAGCAAGACACACAAACAAACACATTGTTCAAGACTCACAAACAAACATAAACCAACACTAGATTGCTCAAACCAAACTAATACTATAGAAGAAACACACGATCACTCGGTTCTTGGTTTCTTGTGTACCCTCTTCTTCCTTTCGCCCCACAAGTCTTTTGCCTCCGGATCTTCAATTTTGTCCATATTTTGCTCGACGTTCTCCATTTCTTTCTGGGTCAGCACCTCTCCTTTCTTGTTTTTTTCTTAAAGAACTTTGACAAATTTCCAATCCCGATTTGTTAAGGAAATTTTAAACATGTACTTAGTATGTACAATTATATAAGTTCATAGATATAGATTAAAAGAATGGTAATGAACAAGACGTACGTACCAACAACGTAACGAGCTGTAGAATTACGGGTACAATTTACGGAGTTGTGGAGGGACGTGTCTTGGTGATGGAGCACTACACCAAATTCGGGATTAGTAATAGAAATTCGCAGTCACCATCGGTCGTTACAAATTCCCTTTACAAATGGCCGTTATTCTGAAGAATTTGTAACAGGCATAAACCGTTACAATTTTTAATAATTCTGTAATAGAGGCCAGCCGTTGGTGCAATTTTTTTATAATCGTGCCAGCCACACGCTTGGTCACACCTTGGTCGTAGATGCATTTGGTGCGTGTGCCATTCACATGCGTGCCTTTGTTTTTCCACCCAAGATGGGTAATACTAGAAGATATTTCCTACGCGTAAGGGTTTCTCCCCATCTATCGACTTAAAACTTTTCATTTCTCATTTTCTTTCTCGTTCTTTTCTCGCTCCTCCCTCTCTTCTCTTCCTCTCATAGAAAAACCCTAGTGAAACCATCTTCAATCATCCATCTTCAATCATCCATTTCGATATTTCGATGTTCATATTCATCATCATCAGCTTCTCTTCTCTCTTTTTCTTCCCCGAAGATTCGCATTTGTTAATCGAGTTTATGATTCCGATTTCATCATCTCGAGTTTCGAGTTTAGAGTTTATATTTCATTATCTCGTGTAATTCTTTTCATCATTTGTTATGGGGTTTCAATTTTCCGATTTTAGGGTTTCAATTTGTTAATCAGATTTTGGGTTTGTTGTTCAGATTTGTTAATGATTTTAGGTTTGTTGTTCGGTTTGACTTTTCATCACATCTGGTTATATTGGTTTCTAGGTTTAGTTTTGTTTTGTATGGATAAGCAGACATATTCACTCGGATATAAGATTTCAGGGGTTCTTATTCCATTGGATTCATTTTGTTTTCTCTCGATAAAATTTAATGCTTAGATTTGAGCTCTTGTGTCCAAGTTTCTTAGCAATTTCTTCTAGGGATTTACTAATTTTCTGGATTTACTAATTTTGCAAGATTTAGTTATATACTTTGATTTGTTTTAGGGGTTTCATTTGTTTTGGTGGTGGTGGTGATGAAGAATATGCTCAACCATGGATGAGCATGTATTGCATCTCTTCATTTTCATCTATCTCATTTCCTTTTGATTTTGTTTAGCTTTATAAAACCTAATCTATGTATATTGGATTTTGATTTAGGGCTCAAAGTGTTTATTTTTGTTTTTAAGTTTGTAGATCCTCTTTATTGATTTCGTTGATTTTAGTTGGGTTTGTATTATTTGATCTATACATACATAGAAGGTTTATTTGAAGCAACTTAAACATTGTTTAGGAGGTTTTGTAGAAGTTCTTTACTTGTAAAACATGTAAGGAAGATGGTACAGAAGAAAGTTGTGCATCTTTAATCGTTCAATTTATGTTTCTATATTGTACTTGTACACCATTCATAAACACAATTCTACTTATACTTATACTTTGATTACTTATACTAGAACCAATCACCATTTGTGCATTACATGTTGGGTAGTAGTGTTTTAAATGAAGGTTAGGTCAAACAAAAAACGTTTCCACTATGGTTTTACCTAGAAATTCAAGGGAGAGATTATTTTTTGTTAGTGAGTGAGAGAGAGGGAGAGAGCTTGGGTCCATAGTGTTATTTACATTTTGTTAGTGATTAACTTATACAATTAATTTCAAGGACTTATATTGTTTGTTGGCTATTTGCAGAGCCATCTCCATTGCATACAACTATAATTGTGGAAAAATGCACTCTGAAGCTGGTTGATGAGTATAAGAACATGTTGTTATGCCAAGCTACAGAACCTTTGTTTCACCTTGTGGAAAAATGCTCTCTGAAGCTGGATTGAATTTTTTAGGTTATATTATTTCTTACAGTATGAGCATTTGATTGACAATGTTGTTCTTATTATTTGGCACCTTGCATGAGAGATGTTCAGGAATTACTAGAGAATTGGAATATGTTTGATAGGTAATGTTACTATCGACACTTGAGGGTTCGTGTGAATTTATTTCTCTTGATTTTTATTTTCAGCATTGTTACCCCTCAAGTTGCTCGAGAACATGCACATGCATTCTGATTGGTTCTTGTGGACATTCCATTGGCTCCATATTCTCTCGAATGCATTACTTCTGAGGTAAAATGTCCTTGTTTGCACATCTTGTCTTGCTATAATTAGCAATGCTTCTTCCCTACTAAATCTACATCAATAATATTGTGATCTCTTTTGATATTAAATACTCTTAGTTTACTTTTGTTCAATGGGAAATGTTAGGATATAGTTGTTATTTCAAAAATGTCGAATCCATATCGAAGGGTAGTCTTTTTTACCCCTTGTTTACTGATTTACTAATAAACACCTTTTTCTAGACTTGGACCATATGAACATCGAGATTATGAGGAACACACTTTACAAGGCATACCTCAAGGATTTCTATAAATTCTGCCAGGTGAAATTCTCTTCGACAATTTTGTGTAATCCTCTCCTCCTTCCATGTTTCTTACAATTGTATTACCCTGGTGGGAGAGCTTATAGACTTTGGTTTGTTGCAGGACCAATTGCATTGATTTCCTGGTAGAATCTACATGAAAGACAAAGAGCAGAACTTCAGGTTGAACTGGGCTTCTTTAGTCTCGGGGAGATAAGCGTCGGGATGTGGTCGCTCACTTCAACTCGGACGCTCTGCGTGGTTTTAGGTTATGTAACTTTTGCAGAGGTTGAAGATGCAAAGGTAAACATTTTGCTACTTACCACTTGTTTTTGGTTTCTCAACTTGTATTGTTTCTTGGTATGGCTCGCCATTATGTTGCTGTACGTAATCATGCATCTACGACTAATCCTCTGATGATCATGTTTGCTTGCCTAACTTGTTTCTATGCAATTTTTTGGCAACAGAATGCACTGGAAAGTGAGCACTATCTTGGTAACAGAATTCTGGAAGTAAAAGTTGCCACACCAAAGGTTGTAGTGCTAAAGCTGCTTTAAGCTACACTCTCTCGAAGTTGTTTACCAGCACTACTTTCTTGAAGTTGTTTGAAGAGTTAATAGCCTACTTGTTACTGTGGAAATACTAATTCACTTATATGGTTGTCTTTACAGGAAGAAATGAGAGCACCTTCTAAGAAAGTAACAAGGATTTTTGTGGCCAGAATCCCACAGATTGTAACAGAAGCAATACTTTGTAGGTGAGTTCTCTAAAAATTATGTAATAATCAGAACTCTCTTCTTAATGTAGTCTTTTGTGTTCGTTGTTAAGAGTTCTACAGTTGTGGAAAAGAAATAACTAATCCAATTTGTGACATCCTTTTTCGATTATTTTGAAACCTATGGCGAGATAACATATATACTTGCCCAAGGTTAGTTTTGAAATCCCATCATCATATTTCATTACATGCTGAAAAGCACATGTGGAAGGGGATTAATGCAATTGATGAGCATTGTTCCTTTTTGTGGAGATTATTATATCTTTTATATTACTTATTCATCATTTGCAGGATCAAGGCTCAAAATCTCATCTTGGAATTGGGTTCATTACTTATGAAACTGTAGGTTGTTATGCTACAAAAATAATTATACTCATTTTCAAAATTTAGGATACTGCAACGTGTTTTAGTATTGTTGGATTTATGATTGAAGATATCTTGTTGTATTTGGAAGATTCTCAGGACACTTTGATGTCTGAAACTCATGAGTTGGAAGGTTCAACGATAGTTGTGGATCGTGCAACCCAAAAGGTAGTACATTATACACCTCTTTGGGGGATTATTAACTTTATATGCGTAACTAGGAGTTAGACATCCATCCCATGGAAATCCAACTACAACCCCCAAATTTCCAAATTAGCTAGAGATAGTACTGCCCAAAAGTAGCTTGAATCTGCCTTGCTTTCCCCTGGCATAAGACTGTGTGTTCTTACCTAAAACTATAGCACAAACTTGTTTATCCAATGAGTAGCAAACACCTGCTTTCTTGTGTCACTGCTTATAATGTTGTAGTTACCTTGTGTAATTGCTTGTACTATGAGCAGGTTTTCCATGATGCAATTGAAGCTTTAAGGGTGTCATATAAGAAAATGAATCCATTTTGTGTACCTTTTGCCACTACCAATATGGGTTTTGCCATGCTTGAGTGAACTCGGTAAGTCTAGATCGACTATTGGATGTTATTTCTTTTAGAGATTTGATAATTCAAGTAATGTTTCGCATTGTCTAACACTTCATTGCTGCAGGATGGATGGGGGCCAAACTATTCAATCTCCTTCTTGTTTTTCCGAATATAGGTTTGTTTTGATTTTGCAGTTGGAAGAAAGAATGTGGGGTACAATGCTAATATGTCTCCACAATTTGGAAAGAAAGATAAGATCTTGTTATCTTTGTAAGTTTCTAAATAATATCTCGCTTTAGTGGTTTATGTTAGAAGAATTCAGTGAACTCGGGGAAGTTTCCAAAGTTTCTATGAACTGAACTTAGGAACTTGATACTTAGCAAAAAAAATATTGTACTTAGAAGAATTTGTTTCCGTTTTCTGATATGAATTGATTGAATGTTATATGAACTGAATGAATGTTAAGTAGACTATTTTGTCCCTAAATAATATTGAACTATTCAACCTAAACAGTTCTTGTACAAATTGTCAGTAGACTATTTTGTCCCTAAATCCTTCAAACTGTGGGTGCTTCTAGGAACTGGAGAAGGTGGAGAGAATGGAGGCAGTGGGCAGTGAAGGGAAAATGAGCGAGCTAGTCAAGGCACCGGATGGTAGGTATTGCAAGTCTCTCATTGTCTATTCTTATTCTTAATACCTCTTTTTTTTATTTTTTTTCTTGTATGTGTGGCAGGTCAATCGTGTTGAATATTTACTCGTCAAATCTTTTCAACATCGAGATATTAAGCCAGATAATCTCCTCATGGGGCTTGGAAGGCGTGCAAATCAGGTTTGTGTCTTTACTTTTTAATACTTTTGTCCATTCTCCAGAAATGCTCAAGATAAGTTTTTGATGCAATAACTTGACAGAAGCGCTTCGGTATGCAAGCATGAATACTCACCTTCGGCAAGGTGTACAAAGAAGAGTGTACTCATCCTGAATACAGATCAGAGGTTATGGATGCAATCAAGTTGCGAGAACAAGCTCTCTTCCGCTTCATCCAAAACTGCAAACAAAATGGATAGCCATAGGTGAGGATGCTTAAAAGAATCTAAACAGGTAATTTAGTGATTTTACTGGTGATGTTTGCAGTCTTACTTTTTTGTGCATTTTCTTTGCATAGTGCAAATTGGTTTTCCCAGCCATCATGCTTGTCTATGCTTACTCAGCTTTATATGTTTCTTTTAGAGATTTGATAGTTCATGAAGTAATGTTTTTGCATTGTCCAACACTTAACTGCAGGGATGTATGGGGCCAGACTATCCAATCTACATTGCTTGGTTTTCTGACTGTAGGTCTGTTTTGATTTTGCAGTTGGAAGAAAGAATGTGGGTTACAATACTAATCGTCTCCATGTCTTTGGAAGAAAGATAAGATCATGTTATCTTTGTAATTTTGTAAATAGTATCTCGCTTATAGTTGTTTATGTTAGAAGAATTTATCGAACTTAGGGAAGTTTCCAAAGTTTCTTATGAACTGAACTTAAGAACTTGATACTTAGCAACAAAAAAAAAATTGTACTTAGAAAAATTTATTTCCTTTTTCTGATATGAATTGAATGGATGTTAAATGAATTGAATGAATGATGAAACTATTGTTAAGTGTGGATAATGAATGGAAAAGTGTATGAATTTTGGCTTGTTTCCGGCAGAAAATGAACTGCCAATAATATTGACCTGGTCAAAATTGGTTGATATTGACTAATTTTGACTAGGTCAATGTTGACTGGCAGTAAAAAATTTTGGGTTACAAAAAATTCAGAATTCATTTGAACTCGTTATTTAATTTCTTGTTGTTACCAAAAAATTCAGAATCTACCCGAGTCGTTATCACGTGGCAAATTAGTAACGCCGAGCCTCGTTACGAAGGTCGTTATTAACCAATATTAAATAA
>JAJJWW010012583.1:190108-201609 GCA_023531295.1 Papaver armeniacum
TGGAAGAAAAGAATGTGGGTTACAATGCCACATGTCTCCATAATCTTTGGAAAGAAAGATAAGATCATGTTATCTTTGTAATTTTGTAAATAGTATCTGCTTATAGTGGTTTATGTTAAGAATTTGTGAATTTAGGAAGTTTCTAAAGTTTCTTATCAACTCGAACTTAAGAACTTGATACTTAGCAACAAAAATTGTACTTAGAAAAATTTATTTCCTTTTTCGATATGAATTGAATGGATGTTAAATGAATTGAATGAATGATGAAACTATTGTTAAGTGTGGATAATGAATGGAAAAGTGTATGAATTTTGGCTTGTTTCCGGCAGAAAATGAACTGCCAATAATATTGACCTGGTCAAAATTGGTTGATATTGACTAATTTTGACTAGGTCAATGTTGACTGGCAGTAATTTTTTTTGCAGTTACAAAAAAATTCGTAACAGCTTGAACCTGTTACGACTCTGTTGTTACCAAAAAATTCGTAACGGCCCTGAGCTGTTACCACGTGGCAAATTAGTAACGGCTCAAGCCTGTTACGAGGGTCGTTACAACAAATTGTGACGGCACTATTGTCGCTATAAAAAAATGTAACACCCACTTTTGCAACAGGCAAGAGCCGTTACAACCCGTTTTAGTAACGGATCAGTTCTATTACGGATCCCAGAATTTGGTGTAGTGTTGGGTACCCTAGCCTTTTCAATTGGTATCGGAAAGCAGTAAACACGAAAAGATCTAACAATCTGTGTTTGCTGCGATCCAACCTATAAGAATGAACTCGAGTTCTCATGAATCGACTTCAATTAACGTACCACCAAGATTTGACGGAACAAACTATCTATGGTGGAAATCTGCTATGAAATATTTTCTTCAATCACGAGACTTTAATACTTGGCTATTAGTCGTCGATGGTTATATTTACCCTAAGGTAGAAAATTCGGAAACTGAGCCCAAACGCTTAGTGGATTTTCCAAACGAAGAGAAGGCTCTTGCCAAACAGAATTCAGATGGTTTGAATGTTATTATTCATGCTGTAAGTCGTGATTTACAACATCATGTTTCAACATGTCAAACTTCGAAAGAAGCTTGGGATAATCTTCAGATCGTATTCGAAGGAAATACATCAGAGAAAGAATCTAGACTTCAAACTCTTATGTCCGATTGGTAAAACCTTCGAATGGATGACAACGATACTTTTGAAGTTTTAAAGATCAAAAGTATTAATGCCTGAGATAATTAATGCCTCTTTCGGAGATAATTAATGCCTCTTTCTCTCTTGTAAAGACTATTTCTGAAAAGGATATAGTATGTAAAATTCTCAGATCATTGCCATCTAGATATCATTCCAAAAAGCATGCAATCATTGAAGCTAATGATCTTTCATCTCTGTCCAGAAGTTCCTTAGTTGGAAAACTGAAAATATTTGATCAAGAGAATCTGTCTAAGCAAAAGGACAATCTGGCCTACAAAGCATTTAAAAGGGTTCTGATTGAATTTTCGGAAATCTTTAAAGATCAGGAAGATCAATCTGATGAAGATGAAGCTGAAATAAATCATCACTTGTCTCTTATTACTCAACAATTCAAGAAGCTGTTGAGACATCGAAAAAGAAAATCTCCTGTGTCCAAAGGAAAACATGTTCCTTTGCATAAACGTGAAGACACCTGGGATGATGATGATATCATTCCTCAGTGCTACAAGTGTAGGGGATTTGGTCATATTTCTCCAGATTGCCCAACCAAGGACACACAGTGGAAAAGAAATGCTTACACTGCCACTCTTGATTATTGTCCTAATGAGAATGATCAAGTTGATGAGATAGATCATGTTGCAACTATTGCAGAAGTCTATGAATCTGAAAGTCTTCCAACTATAGACACTCAAGAAGAGTTTACCCCTTCGATTTTCAAGGAGATATTTTATCTCTTTTAACTTCAAGATATGGAAACTTCCTGTATAATAGGGAAGAAGATATCTTTGCCTTAAATCTTTAAAATCTCCCATAAATTCCGTAAATCTGTTTCAAAATGAAGAAGGAGAGGGTGCCTCTTAACCAGTGATGGGGTGCGGTTAGCAGTTGCTGTCCTGGGGTGCAAATAGTAAAGAAGGTTCCCCTTAGTAAATGAGGTGCCCCTTATCCAAATCAGGGGCCCGTTTAGCAAATGTCCTCCGGGAGGTGCTTTTTATCAACTTTTCGAAATAATTTCCCAAAAATATTTATTGCTCAAAAATACCTACAAACACACAAAAATTAGTACAAAATCGAGTGCCAACAATATATAGTATTGAGATCAAATAAGACACAAAAATGTGTCTATCAATATTTCCATGTAAAGATAAAAGAACTCACCTTCTTAAATCTGACATTGTTGAAATTAAATCATCACTTAATCAACTCAATCAGAGTTTTCTAAATGATAAAGAAAATTCAACAAGCGACTAAAAAGAAAATCGAAGTTACTCAATGCTCGGAGGAAAAGCCCAAGTGTCTAAACTCATCTTCAATATTCATGTTTGCCAAGATGAGATCAGGAAGCTAAAAGCAGAAAATCAGAAACTGAGAGAAAGACTCAATTACCTTGAAAAATCATCACCATGTATGTATGATTCAAGAGACAAGAATATGAGGCAAAACAATTCTAAAAAGATCTAAATCCATAAAAAGTAATATTTCTGATGTTTGCTTCTTGTGCAAACAGAGCGGGCACTTTCAAAGGGAATGTCTGAATACTAAACAGAGAGAGAAAGACTGTATAAAACCAGAAAATCAAGATCAAAGCCTGGATCATAGGTCTCATCGAAATAAGAGAATAAGCTTTTCGAGCATCATGATCTCACAACGAGATTAAGAGATGAGTCTAAGAAATTGTTGAAATCTTCAAGGGAAGAAATTTCAACAGTCAAATTGTGACAACCTAACAAATTATCATGAATCCTTACTTGTTACCCTTAATAGTACACAATAAGGATATAAATGTAAATATTTGGGTAAAAATATTTCTAAAGTTGATTTTTCGGTTATGAATTTAATTAAAATAATATTCTCAAAGATCTTTGAGAAAAAGTGCTAGAGCTTATAAAAGGTAAGATATATTACTTCATTTTCATAGAGTTATGACAGAATGTCTACCTCTAGTTGCAGTTCTCGCAAAACCGAAAAGGTCTGGACTATATTGTTTCCTAACAAGAAACTTCATCTTGAGTCTTCTGATGACGATTCTGATTCATCTCCAGAGCTTCAACATGATGTTCCTAATAAAGAGATCTCCTCTCTCAATGATAATCTTCTCAAGAATCTTTCACTAAAGTTAGATCTAATCTTATGTGAAGTAAGGAACATGGAAAAGGATCTGCGAAAGGAAGTTAAAGAAGTCAATGACAATGTTGTTAGTCTTGAATCAAGACTTGTGATTATAGAAGATGATTGGAATCCGGTAAAATCTACAGATCCGGTTTCAATCTTGGAGGAAAACTCTAAAAAGTCGAGCTTAGAGTTTCAAAAATAAGATTAATGGACATCAATTTTTTATTTCTTTCATTGATTGTATTGGTCTATTATGAATAAAACTATTATGAATAAAATTATTTGATTGGTAATTTTTCTTGTGACAGTTTTTGGTTTACAAAGCCTGTGTTTGAATGTTTTTATCTTATTGCTATGTATGTTTATGGGATGTTTGATTTCGGTTTCACTACCTTAATATTCGATCTCATATATTGTGAACCCTTATGGTTTGGGTGACTTTTTGATTTAGCAGGATTAAGTTATAGCCCATGTTGGTAGGCTTTATCAAAGGATCATGAGGGGTTCTGGTAGAAACAATTTGTGAAAAAGTCACAATATGTTGAATCGGTTTTGGTTTAGCATATGTGTTTCGATGGCTTTCAACTCTTGCTTGCAATTGTTAAAACCGGTTTTCAACCTTTCTCTGGTAAAGGTTGAGGGTTGTTGTTATTCTTTTGTTTTGGCATAAGGATGACAACATGATGATATTTCGATATCAATTCTCCCCGGAAGAAGATGCAATCATATTGGAGAAGTGGATGCGAAATTTGAGGTAACAATCTTGTTAGTTAATTATTTTCTTGTTTAAGAAAAGCCTGAGTTTATATTATATATTTATTGCTTTTGCTTAACAAAATTTCGGTTCAATTGATGTTTATTCCATGATGTATGTGTGGATGTATGTGATTCAATTGGTTCCGGTTAAGAAAAACTATTTTTATCTTACTTTATTATGTGGTATCAATTGTTTAGGCTTACAAAATTTCGGTACAATTGCGGTGCTTTTAATGTCTATGTTGTTTCAATTGCTTCCGGTTGAGGTGAATAATTATGCAAGTTGATTTATGTTGGTTTGTATGAATTATTTATGGCTTAACGAAATAAAAGGTGTACTGGATGAGTTGTTTAGTCCAATTCGATTCCGGATAAGAGAAACTAAGTTAATTCTGATCTTAGTTAGACTTATCGAAGTAAGGTTTCGGTTATTAAAGTCTAATTGAATGCCTCTACAAGAAATGCTAGTTAACTAACCTAGTACTTGTCTTGTTTAAAATTGAAAGGTCTAAGTTTATGGATAATTAGAACCTGATGAGAAAAATAGAGTTATCTTTATTTTGGTCTTATCGAATTAAGCGGTTGTTTTTGAACAATCGGTTTAGCAAAGGGACTAAAGTGCTTAGTTGATTTTTGGTTTGCTAAACTAAATTGGAAAAATTGTTTCGGACAATTATTTCCTTGGTAACATATCAAAATAAAACTACTTGTAGTTTCGGTTTTGATATTGGTTATCAGAACATGATGTGTGGAACCCTCGTGCCTAACTCAACAGATTGCAAGTCTATTTTGAGATTTGTAAGATTCTTTTCATGTTGTCCTTTATTTTTTCGTCTCTTTGTCATTTTGTGACAAAAAGGGGGAGAAATATATGGAGTAAACAAGTGATACTGGCATTGATTTTATATTGATTGGTATCGCTAAGGAAAAGAACAGTGATGCTTGAACGTTTATCTAACGCAAGAGTGAAAGCACAGACTAAGGGGGAGTAACATGTCATATGGATTGGTATAATAAAGACGTGCGGATTGAATATCTACCTATCTTCCTTAAGGGGAGTATTAGCTTTGTTATTATAATGTCAACAACGGCATTTTCAAGGATTGAATGTAAGTAGTTTACTGTGCTGTTGAATTCGGGAATCTAGCGTATGTGTAATAAATTCTTGTAATTTGTTTATCCATATGATGTAAGAGTTTTTCACTAAAATTGACAAAGGGGGAGATTCTTAGAGCATGGCTCGGTTGAACCCACCAAGCGTTGGTATGTCAAGTTTGGTTGTCATATTTTAGTGAATCAAAACTCATGTTAAGAGTCGCTTGATTATGTGCTAGAGTAAACTTCGTATAGGTTAGCTTGAAAGTATTAGGATATGAGACATTACAAGTAATGCGAAGTCTTGAAGATGTGAATAAGCAAGGAGCCACAACGACAACAATCATCCTTCCACTTGAGGTTAGTGATATTTGACTTGAACTGTTTCATTCCCTAACGTATCTTTCAAGTCGTGCATATTGAAAACAAAACTGCGAAGCATATTTGAACTCTAGATAGATATAATATTAAGGAATACAATACGAGGTTTATTGCTTAACCATTAAACTTTGTAGATAAGACATCGCCATAATCATTTGAATGCTATTGTGATTATGTATGGGTATGAGGTGAGGATTTCATCCTAGGGAACAATGTTTACATGTGTTCTAAGGAAGTAAGTTCATAAACTTGTTTGTGAACCGAAAAGGAAATTGCCAGGTGTTATTGGTTTTGTTATTCATTACATTATGAACAACCAATATGTGTGATTGAGTATAACCACTCATAACTTGTTTGTGTTCTTGGTAGAACTATTCACAAAGGCCTGACTTATGTATTGGTATGACTTTTATTAGTGAAACCGATCTTAAGTAATCACCTGGGATGGTATGATCGGGTTTGTGATTTTCTGTCTGACCAAATATGGGAAAGGGGAACCGATCCTAATAAGAGGTGCTGTACATCACAAAGGGGTGCAGCAAGGTTTATAGCAGAAAGGGGAACCGATCCTATGGACATGTGCAACACATATAAGTTAGATACCATATATATGTGGGGAACCGATCCTAGAACCTAGTCAACCGAATTTTGGAAAGCTAGTGTGACTATGCACAGTACTCACATGAAAGGTAGAACCGAAACTTGTTTTGGTAGAACCGATTAAACCCATGATCGTGATTGAATGTTTGTTTGATCAATCACATAGTTCTTGAAAGTCAGATTAACCAATTCTAAACTTGTTTGGAAGTGTGGCAAATCGGTTTCAAGGTTGTAAGTGTGAAAGAGAACTTACAAAGTAAGGATGTCGACATACTTTGAACATGTGATGTGTTTATTTCTTTAATTGTTCAAAGATATTCCTTAATAGCTAAGGGAAGAGAATCCCAGGATCGAAACATAAGTAAGTTAAGAATCTTTTAATTAAGGTTATTAATTTCATTTTGTAGGGAAATATAAGAATTAGTAATGTGCATTTACTAATTAGATTTTCCGAGAGATTTCGATCATTATTTTTGGACAGAGCATTTCCAGGAATTATGGAAACCGAATTTGTGCTTTAATGAATATCCTGAGAATATTTTCGGTTTTGGAAATTCCTTGGTGTCCAAACTTCCTTGTCTATAAATACTTGAAGTTTGCCTTTCTAGCAAACTAATCCTTCGTAACAACAGACTTCCTCTTTTGTTGTTTTTCTAATCAGTGCCTATTCGGAGAGAAGAGTAACCTAATTACGCGAAATCTCTTACGGCCGCTCAGTTTAAAGTCTTCTTTGGGATTGAGAAGCTCTAGCGTGTACCATTGGTGGGAGACTAGATAATTTCGGTTTATCTGTTGTTTTCGATTGATTTGATTGACTAACGGTGGTTGAAATCTGATTGCACCTAGTTTGTTTATGCTTGAGAATCTTCTCTTCTGATATAAGATTCACTCAAACTAGTTCAGAGTTTCGACATGGATCTTTAGACTGTTGTTTGTTCTAAAGACGATCTTGTGATAATCCATTGTTAACAGACTCCGTTCTATGCGTGATTGATCACAAGAGATTCAAGTGATTGTGTGCAGGTTTTTATTGAAGATTTAAGAAGATTTGAAAACCAAGAAGATATTGAAGATCTGACTTGGGTTTTATAATATTTGGTGTGCACAATACTTGTTTTGGTAAAAGAGGATCCAATTAATAATCGGTTTATCCTTGTGGTAGATTGGATTGATTAATTGAGTAGATCGGCATCAACACAATTCTTTGGATTAAGAGTGTTGTTGGCTTAATCTTAAACGATTTTTTCGGTAATTGAACATAAGATAGATCTAAGGACCTGATTTAAGGAGTTTATGTTAAGATAAACGGAAGAGCCTTTGTTTGACTCATATCACTTGGTTGAAGAGAGTTGATACCAAACATATTTGTTGTTCCTTTACTTGTTTGGAATACGAACCAAAGGAATTGTTCCAAGTACGTGGTGATTTATAAGTTGAGGCATGGGAATACAGGATGGAACTAGGTGAACTATAGGTTTAGTTCTTGGTCTCAACTATACGGTTAGGTGTAATTTTGTGTAGCGGCTTAATCCGAGAGTATTCAATTCTGGACAAGGTCAGGGTTTTTCTCGCATTTGCGGTTTCCTCGTTAACAAAATCTTGCTTTGTGTCATTTACTTTATATTTCCGTATTATAAGTGTTTTATTATAATTAAAGTAAGTTACACAAACGTTAATTCATATTTACTTGATAATCAATCATATTGTGTTTGGTTAAGTCCGAACCTTTGTATCAAGTAAACATACTTCGTTGTTGTATTGTCTCGATCTCGTATCGATAGACGATCACACGAAGTGTGAACCGATTAGTTATATTGTCTCGACTCGGTCCATAGACAATTGACCGGTTGTCACCGAGCAAAAATAATTTCACTTTCTTACTCACTAAATATAAATGAAGTACAAGGTAAGGAAGAGTTCGTTTTCCTGAGAGAGGCAATTGTTGTTATGCGATTTTCAGTTTCTAAGGTAACCAAGGGGGGATTTTTGTTGTTTTAGCGAAATACTAAAGTAAAAATAAATTAAAGCAAAGTAAATAATTGGAATAATCAATAGAGAGAAGATATTGGTCATGAGATAGTATCATTCACAAACATGTATTTTCATCAACGATTAGAATTGGTATTTTAATCCTCATTTACTAAAAGTCCTAGGATACCTTGATCGCAAGTATATCCCGCTAATTCCCTGATTTCATTACAACCACATTAAAAGATGCATATGTGAATTCTTCCTAGAAAGCAACCTAAAGTGTAAAAGCACAATTAGATTTAACTCCCTAAAAGCAATAAGTTCTATGGAATAAGACTAATCAAGGCAATCAAACGTGTAAAAGCACTAATTCAATTTAACCAAGGTTATGATTCACATGCAATTATAAAGATGTATCACTACAAGTAATAACCACACTATGCTACTTAGAATCAGGGATAAACAACTATTTCGTATTGAAAACCCTAATCTAGCAATAGAGATGAAAGTAAATCGGATTGATTCCGAACTCAACCAAACAAACAATCAAATCATATGACAATATTAATAATGAATCATAAACAATAAAATATTGAGACAAAACTAATTCATTGAATCATATAACATGTTGTGAAATCCACTTTATCCCATAACCAATAATAATTATTTAGCTACTCATAGCTATGGAGTTCATCATAAAAATATTAATTGAATAGAAGAATATGAACAAAAGCAAACCCTAGAAGCGTAAACAAAACCGGCTCTCTCCAAGTTCCAAGAATAATACGTGATAATCCAAGTTGTAGAATACTTTTCCTTTTTATAGCTTTTCCTCTCTTCCAAAACTAGGTCAAGCCCCAAGGGTCCAATAGATAGAAGTCCACCAAGCCCATATGTGAGAAAAATCCATGTAGAAAATATGCCCAAAAATATGTCGCCGGAAAACTGGTATTGTGGCCGGAAATTGGTCGGAATATATATCTCAGGTGACCGGCAAAGTCCACCCGGTCACCGGTCAACTGGGTCAACTCGGTCAAAGGTCACTGAGTCAACTCGGTCGAAGGTCACTGAGTCAACTCGGTCAACAGGTGAGTCAGGATCATGAGTCAGACCCGAGTCAGCTATTCATGAGAGCTAACTGGGCTGACTTGTCTGAGTTACCATGGCATAAGCCATTTGCAGTGGCCAAATCTTGTGATGCACAATCCTTGTGCTTCCAGCCATGATGGCCCCGTATGTTGCATCTTTACCAGCCTACACTTCAGCTGCAATACTTGTATCTTCTCAGCTTTATCGCGACTGCCCTTAGAATGCCATCACCTGCAATGCATCCCACCTGAACTGCAGCTCCAAAAATCTGTCAAAACCCATGAAATTCAACATCTTCCATCTATTCGAATCAGCAGCACAAGCTCCATCTCTGTTGCATTATAACTTCAGAGCAGCAGCAACATCATCTCCCGCGCCTGCAACTCAATTCACCACCAATTCCTCAGATGCAACACCATCCAAACCAGCTTGCACCAGTTACTCAGCCTGCAGCTCATCTTGTAGCTTCAATTCCATTACTCCCATCTGAGCCACCAGACTCAATCACACAAAGCAACACAACCATAGCACCAGTCGGTTCAATTACTAGACACCAACAATGCAGCTCATCAACATCAAACTCCACCAATTCTCAATTCCTAACATCCATGCCATTCTCCATTTGTTGTCTTAAAGTAGCACACGATCTCAAGCACAAAGCAAATACCCATTTCTCCATTTGAATCATCACCAGATCCATCTTACATAGTTCATCATAACCAGCTCCCTTTCCCTGCATTGCATTTCCTATCCTCAATTGCATACAACTCAACTCAAATAGTTGCATCTTTAGTGAACAAATCCATTGTTGCAGAACTGCACATTATAGCTCCTAAACATTCATCTACACTGTCAAACATTCATTCATCTCTGCCAGACAACCAACATTCCTGGTCATTGCAGCGAACCTGCACTTTCCATTCCTTGGCAACTCTCGATTACCAGTAACAGCGTCTCAACAACAGGCTCATATGGCGCCCATCACCGCATTCTCCTTTACAAAGACACTGACTCGAGCCTTCTTTGTTATTCTACCAACAAAACCAAGCCACCAATTCAGACACCAACCACAACTTCATTATTTCACCTGCAACAAGAACTTGCTTCAGCTCAACCCCATTCATAAACACCAGTGCTTATCCAATTTCTCTACTAGCTGCTTCCAGATTGCAATTCCAACACCGGTGAAGCTGCGACTCATTCTTCCATCAGCTCTGCAATTCATACACAATTGTTCATTGACTTGCACCACCAACTCCTTCACTGGTTCGTACTAACACCAGTTCATAACCACCACCAAACAACACCTTGCAACGACCATATTCACCAACTGAACTTGAGCATTGAGCACAAACCACTATGAACCCATCTATCTCTACGACACTGATTTCCTGTAATCTCAACATCGACCTAGCTCTTCCCGTCCCCGAATCCACCTCAAGTTCTTCATTTCTTCCTCACATCTTCAATGGCAAAGCATCAACATCATTTATAATTCATACCCATCTCCTACTCCTTTGAGTTGAGTCTCGAACTCAATTTCTTAATCAATTTCCGACCTAACTTTAAATTCCATCACAAACCCCCTTAACAGAAGCATCTCCTTCATCAATTCGAGCAGAACCCTTAATGGCAGTATTCTCCTTCTCATAACAAGATTAGAACTCGAAATTGATACAAAACCCGAAATCCATTGAACCCATCTCTGCAACTTCAGTCACCATCTTTATTCTCCCACTCATCCATTAATTCAGCAACAACAACTTCATTTCTTCACCCATCTTCTCTGTTACTGAATCTTCAACTGAAACTCAATAATTCTACAGCATCAGATCCCCTTTTGATTTTAATCACTTTTGTAATTTCTACATCTCGATTCGCAATTACGGCAAAAAGTCTTGAATCTACTCTTCATCTCTCGAACATCATCTCTCGCCATATCTTTGATTTCTTGTTCTTCTTAATCTCACCCTTTTTCTCATCTCTCAATTCTCAGTCTCTCGATCTCGGTTCCAGCAGCAGTCATGGCTGCTTTTCTCACTTTTCTTCTCAATCTCAGATGCAAATGATGAGATAACAAATGAATGAGAGACAGAGACTCTCAATTTTAGGGTTAGGGTGATTTGGGGTAGGATGGATACACCCCACTGCCGATACATGGATGCCCTGAGTAACTTCTTAAGTGCCTTTATAAAATAATCGGCTACCCCTTAATATAGACTTGGCTCCCAATATTACTGGCCTGTGAAATGACCTTTCTGCCTTATTGCTCCATTTAGGATGATTTCTTCTTCTTTTCTTCCAT